>VXBT01008569.1:118-14614 GCA_013400235.1 Oriolus oriolus
GCATCAGGCACAGCATCGCCAGCCGGGCAAGGGAGGGGATTGTCCCACTCTGCTCTGCACTGGGGTGGCCTCACCTCGAGTGCTGGGGGCAGTGTTGGGTGCTACCATACAATAAAGATATTAAGGTGTTAGAGAGTGTTGAAAAGAGGGCTAAGAGCATGGTGAAGGGTCTGGAGGGAAAACCTTATCAGGGGAGGCTGAGGTCATTTGGCCTGCTCAGTCTGGAGAAGCAGAAACACAGGGGAAACCTAATTGCAGTTACAGCTTCCTCAAGAAGGGAAGAGGAGGGGCAGGTACTGATATCTTCACTCTCGTGACCAGTGACAGGACCCAAGGGAATGGCCTGAAGTTGTGTCAGGGGAGATTTAGGTTGGATATCAGGAAAAAGTTTTTCACCCAGAGCGTGGTTGAATACTGGAACAGGCTTTCCAGGGAAGTAGTCACAGCATCAGCCCTACAGTGCTCAGGAAGTGTCTGGACAATGCTCTCAGGCACAAGGTGTGACTCTTGGGGACTCTTACAACCCACCAGTTCATCATCCTGTGATTCCATGAAATAAGATTCTATTCTTTTTTTCTTTAAAAGAAAACAAAATGTGACGTTTCTCTGTACTTGTTTAAGGCTTAGGGGAGGGACAGGTTTCCAAGCCAAGACAACCAAATCTTCATATGAGGAGGTTTCCTGCATCTTTTACACTTCTTTCTTGTAATAATTTCCCCTTGTTGTACATACAAGGGGAGGAAAGCAGTTTCTAAAATGCAGTAATTGTGGCTTTGTATTGTTTGTCCTTTGGGCCCATCACCTGTGCTTTCAAGACACAGAACCACACAGAACCACAGAGTGGATCAGGTGGGAAGGGGGTACAGCGGGCCACCTGGTCCAACCTTCCTGTTCAAGCAAGGTCATCCTAGAGAACTTTGAACAGGATTGCATCCAGATGGTTCTTGAATATCTTCAGGGAGGGAGATTCCACCACCTCTCTGGGCACTCTGTTCCAGTGCATGGTCACCCACACAGTAGACACCTGTGTTTCTCTGCTGCAGTCTTCTCTCTCCCCGCTACTCTGTACATTGGCTAGACAAAACCACTGGCTGGTTGGTCCAGCCAGGCAGGACTGCATTCCTCGAAACACTTCTTGTGCTTTTGGCCAGCTGAAAGCAACATTCTCTGGATATTCCTATGGCTCTGCTGGCCACCTCCATCAGCAGCTGCCAAAATGGAGAGCTTGCTCCTCTGTTTGAAGCAGTGATGTACATATTACAGCATTTTCAGCCTTTGCTGAAATACTGTTGAATACTACTTTTTTTAGTATTTCCATTAATTTGAGCTTTGGTTTAAAGAACCAGGATCAGAAAGTCCTCAGAAAGAGCTTAGGATCATCTCAGCTCACGCTTTATCTTTTTTTCTCAACGTTGCCAAACTGAGGAATGTTTTTTCTTAACAGTAGGAACAGGAGAAGTGTAAGAACAAACGTTGCTGACATGGAAGCCCTACTCCACATACATATATATTTTTTAATTTAATTAAATTGCTTACATTTATTTCCTCTTGCCTTCCTATTTTCCTCATACTTAATAAAGCTTGAAAAAGCATTTAGTGATGGTTGTTTAACGCAGGACTAAAAAAGCTCCACTCTATCAATTTAACCTCATGCCCTGGATCATATTTTATTGTAATAATGCGCAGTGACAGCATCATGACATTTTTTTTAATCAGCTGGGGTCCCTGAAATTATCTTGCCTAATTTTGGCCTTTAGCTGCCTACTTAGAAACTTCATGGCAGAGAACAGCAAAAATTCATTATGGTCAACTGGGATAAGGATAAAATTTCTCACATTTAAAATAGCATTTTAAAATAGATGTACGTATACGTACACATATGTATGGATGACTTTTCTTTTGCTTATACATAGACACATGTACACACATGTGTGTATATTTCATCCTGGATCTGGATGAGAAGTCAGAAACTTGACACTTCATGGGAATGAGAGCCTTCTAATGTCTCTCTTGATTTGCTAGCTGCCAAGCTCCTTTACTTCCCACCCCTCCAACTGCTTGTCCTGGATTTCCATGCTGGCTTGCTGGCCGCCTGAGGAGCCAGCTGCTCCAACAGGGAAGTGCAGGATTATGAGGAGCAGGCAACCTCCCCACCCCACTGTCAGCCAACTGGCTAGAGCCTTGTCAAAGGAAACCTGTGTTACTTCTGTTGAATTTTTTATGGACTCCTGCAGGATCCATATGTTCTGTTTAATCCATATTCTCTGATGGAGCAGCAATCCTTCAGGGACATGAAGTAGTTTTCTTCAGTAAAATAAGTAATTTTCTGTGGCATGCAGAAGTGTTCTTCTCAAATGTGCGCTTTAGCTGCGACTGCACTAATGTGAGCTGAGCACTCTTCCAGGATGTGCCAGTGTATCAGAACAGTATTCAAACAGGGCTCAAGAAAAACTAAAAGAGAGCCACAGAGGTCCTGAAAGCTGACAATAGTGAAAGACATTCAGGTATTTCAAGAAATTAGCAAGCAGGGCATTTCAGAAGGATAGGAATGATCTGAGAATGGGAGGAATCTGGAGGGAAATCCTGATGAGCCAATGTCTTCAGCTTTTAGACACAGAAAGCTGTAAGTGTGTCATGATCCAGAAATGCCCAGAGTCAATTTATAAAAGCTCAGGGTTGTAGCATGAGTAGAGGATAGCTAAAGAACATCATCTGTGGTTATGCAACAGCAAAGCCAAGTTCATCATCTTTCATTTACCTCAGTAGCAAACCAAACCCTTCTCCAATGGCCTATGCCAGGGAAAATGTTTTGTTTTGGGATTTTTTCCAGCTAGTAAATGACATAAAATCCAACTAACATACCAAACAAAATCTATTTAACACAATTCATATTTGAGAGGAGTGTATGAAAAGAATCTGACCTGTCCGTATGTGTTTCAGGCATGTATTTGGTGACATTTTGACAGTGGTCCTTCTCCATAAATTATTATATTTGAGGTGGTATTTCTCCTGTAAACACCTCTCCCTCAGTTTATAAACATTGTTTGCTTGGGTTTTTTAACTCTCCTTTTTGGATGTTCAATTGCAACTTAACTCTCCCTATGAAAAGACCCCTTCATCTTCTAGGAAAATACAGTGAATATAATATTTAAACCAATACCTGAGCTTCTTCCCCTTCATATGTCAAACACATGTTTTTTCCTTTCTGTAATTTCCTTTCCTACCACAGCTCACTATCTTTTTCTTCTTGTATACCTCATGTATCCCAGTTCCTTCATTCCTTCTTAATTTTCTTCAGTTTCTTTACTTTATAAAAAAGGTGTGGAGCCTTCCTTCAGCCTATTCAGCCTATTCTGTCTTTCCATTTCTTTCTCCTTGCCCTTCTGATTTCACTGTAAGAAAATTCTTCCTTCCTTTTCACATTCAACTTTTTGATTTCTTAATCACCTCCTCCTACTCTGCATTGACTCAGACTTTCTTTTCCTCCTCTTTTAACCCTTCTGTGCCCTGCATCTTTCCTCCTCTCTGCATCAATGCTCATCACTGTACTCATTCAACATTATTTTCGAATTTTTTTCTACCTCCTCCACTAGCCTGTTATCTTCCCTACTTAAATTCTTTCCTTGACTCATTCAGTGTTATTATTGTTAATAATAATAGTAGAAAAGAAACTTTCCATAGAAAGCAAAAGAGGTCTCTGCCAATGAACCTGACAATACAAAAAGAGATTATAGAGACAGAGGTGAGGTGAATAGAACTGAAGAAGGCAATGACACCTAATGGGACAAAGAAGTCCTTGTTTAGTTCTCCATCATTTTGTTGTTTCAGTAATCTTCTGCTGGGGGAAAACTGGGCTAGGGATTAAAATACCTGCAAAGCTCACTGTAGATAGGTAGCTGTTTCAGGTAACCAAGTGGGAGTGCTTCAGCTGTGTCACTGGAGCCATTTGTCAGAGACATCCATATTCTTTCTTTTCCAGCACTGTCTGCAGTATTTGTTCTTCTACCTTACAGAGCTGACACTTTGTCATACAAAGCAAAAAGATCCGTCTTTTTTTTTTTTTTAAATCTAAATTGCTCTTCAAATATTTAGTAGGGCTCACATCCAAATAAGTTAAACGTGCTGAAATCAGATTTAGTAAAGGTCCATATGTTGCAGGCAGGCAGTGTGGCAGGCTATACCTAATCTTAGTCTTTCTCCTCAGACAGCTAAGGGTCTTTGTCTGGGCCAAGAAGATCTGCTTATCTTAGATCCACTAGCTTTAGTAACACATTTTTTCACTGTGTTTTATAAACTGTCTAAACATCACATCCGGCAGATAAAAATCTACTTAATAGGTTTTTTTATTTAGAAGTGTAGGGAAGAAAGGGCTTGGGAAATGTAGTCTTTGCCTAGCTTTCTGTTGGGTTTTGCACATCTTGGTGTTGTCTACCAGGTGAGCAGGCAGCACAGGAGGAGCCTAGTGCAGTTTGCTCAGCGGCATATTCAAATTCCTGCAATGATAATGAAATGACAGTTGTGGAGGAAGGAAAACAAGAGATGAGACAGGAGATATGGATCAGTAGCAAATGCAGTCCTGTGTCCACTTCCTGCTGAGTCAATTCTGTCTTGACCTGGGAAGGAGAACAGAAGAGCAGGGTATCCCTCAAAAAGATCTTTAGTTCCTTCTGCTCTCCATGCACTAATGAAGTGCTCTGTCTGCCTTTGTCTTTCATATTTAGAAAAATATGAGGATATCTTTAACTGTTATACATTTGTCAAAATGGTTGAAATGTCCAGTGCACCCAAACACTGTTGAGATGGGCAGAGGGCACCACAGTCTCACCTGGACCCACAATTTGTGAACACTATAAGACAGCAATGCTTCTGGAAGAGGCACTCCTGCTCTCCTTTGCTACCAGCAATTCACTGACATCTCCATGGTATCTGCTTCTTCATATTCTTCCCAAGAGGAGCTGTGAGCTATACAGTGGGCCTGATGGGGGAACCAGCCACTAGGAACTAATTTCAGTTCGAAATATTTACTTGAGCCAGTTCAGCTTCTTTTTTTTCTAACTCATATTATTCTGTGACTCTATAATCATGGTATGCCTGTCCATGATTGGAAAGGATTGATAGATATTTGGAGTTTTTTCTTTATTTTCGGCTCCATTTGGTCCTTTCTATATCAGAAGTGACAGAGAGATGACACTGATGTAAAGTGGGTTACCTGAATTGTGGAGCCCCTTTAGTGGTGAACAGAAAGGGATCCAGTGGAAGATAATAGGTAAGCACAGCTTAGCTCCCATAGGGTCACACTACCAGGACTTGAGGCAAAAGATGAAGTAATTCAGAATAAGGAATGTACAACCTCAGCACAACTTCCAGTTTTAATATTAGTTTCTACTAGACTGAAAATAATCTCCAACAGCAATACACCATGTAATTAACACAGCTTGATTTTCTGTCAGTCAATCTTTATTCTTTTAAAAGTATCCAAGTTAATTTGGAAAAAGAATCCCACAGAAAAAAAAGAAAAATTAAAATCAACACCAAAATGAAAATTATCATTAAAATGAAATAATTAAAAAACATTTAAAGTGTTACTTAGCTCCTTTTTTAAGTTTTTGTAGATTAATTTTGTAGAAAAATTAATATTTAACAGGGATTTTGGATGTGTTTAGTATGGTTTCTTCTTCTTTTCCTTGGTAACAAAGGACTTAGTAATGTCTTTCTGTTTATTAGAAATACAAGGGACATGTAAAAAACTGCATGAGTGAACACACTTGATATTTCAGCTGTAGCGTCATGTGTCATCTTAAATGGCAAGAAAAAAACCAGTGTGGGGGATGGATGGCTGAAAAGAGGAAGGCAGGATCAAAAAATGTATACCAAGGAGAAATTGAGGCAGTTGAAGGAACAGGTTAAGTGATGATTTTAGATTTAGGAGTAGCATGGCAAGAAGGGCATTAGAAAAGAGGACAAAAAGGGACACAATTGAAGAGGGTTAGGATGATCTACTTCTTTTATTTTTTTGTATAATTTTGGAGCTGAGTCCTTCAACAGTCCAGTCTTGCAATACAGTAGAAAGAAAGCAAAATTAAATTCTTGCTCTTTTCAAACTCATCAGAAAAAAACCCACATATAAATTACATAATGTGTAATTTATTGGTTCCACTTATGATCATCAAAAGATTTACCTGGGATCAGGGATATGGCAAGGTCCTTAAAAGCATTTCAAACCTGATGCTAACAAATTAAACAGTTCGTTTCTTTTATTTATAAAGTCCAACGACACTTTTACATAATTTGTTATAAGGTGAATTTTCTCCGCCATTGGCAGAGATTTTTACAGAATAGCTTTTGTCAAAGGATGGACATCTCAAGAAATAAGGAAAATCTAGTGTCAAATATTCCTTTGAACCATTATTTAATTTAATAAGAAAGCTGCAGGATGGGGATGGGGAGGGAGAAGATAAAGCCATTGGTCCACTGCCTCTGCTACCAGAAGAGTGCCAGACCTAGAAGTAGTCTGTTAAAAATAACAATGACTATACCCAAATGAATTTAGAAGTTATAGGAACAGTGCTCACCTATTTCATTTCCATTGCTTTAACCCCATGTTCTCACATGATGAAATAGGAGCTATTCCTTAGGCGTCCCTTTGATGCCTTGTTTGCCTCAGGAGGCAGAGAGGAGGAACAGATTGGTATTTTTCCCTTCCCTTTGAGTCACTGGAGACTTTCACAGCTGGAGACAATATGTCAAAAAGATCCATTAGTAATTTATAAAATTCTCAGCTGCTTGGCTAGTGTATCATAATCACAGGTTCAGATTTAAATCAGTCACCAGGGCTGGAGTCATCATGAAATTTTTCCTCTAGGTCAGGTAGGGAGAAGAATTCTGACATTCATAGCCAGGGGATGATCTGCTTCCTCAGGTTGGTTTATTTTAAAACCCCCCTACTCCTACAAGTCCTTAAGGCTTTGTCATTGTTCTGGATTTTTTTCCTGAAGTGCCTTCAGACATTACAGATTTACTTTTGGCATGTTACAGGCATTTTAAATTTGCTCCAGACTATTTAATAATACTGTGTCATGTGAAGTCTGTGGGGGCATGTGGAGGGCATAGTTTATACTCCATTTGAAGTAGGTCTCTATTGCACTCTTACAGCTTCAGGTTTATGGACTGAATGACCATGATGTTCATGTTCCTAAATTAAAGAGATTCCTTTCTCATAAACTTGAGTCTTTTGCTTTAAAGTATTTTTTCCAAATTTAAAAGCATATTCCCCATTTATCTCCTTATATTTCTCTCTCGTATTTTATTTTATTATTCTTTCCTGAGGTCTGAATTGATGATTCAAGTACAAGATTTGATCAGCAGTCTCATCAGTGAGAAACAGTATTATGTGAGATTCTTCTTTCTAGATATCAGCAGCATTGCTTGGCCAACTCTTTTTCAGGCAGGAATCCACCCTCAGAGAGCTTCCCTCTCTGCATTTGGCTGTGTTCTGATCGACTGTCCCCCCTCAGTCTCAGTGCCTATGTTGGCCTGCAAAACAGAGACCAATTTTCTTTACCTCTTTCTAGTCTAAAAATCAATTTCTGCTAAAAATCTCTTACCAAATCAACACTGATGTTCATTTTATTCAAGTAAACATTACCCCACAAACATTTTTAGCATGAAGCTCCTCAGAGAACCTGTTAATCCACTGAACTCAGACCATGTTAACTTTCAAAGTTCTTATCTAAACTGTCAAGCGGCGCAAAGTCAAATGCTTCTTAGAAATCTTTTGCATTGAAACCATCAATATGCAGCAGGTCTGGAAAGTTTGCCAGTCTGCTGAGAAATCAGGCAAGAAATCAGTGAGGATTCACAGGAGACCACTGTGGAAATCTATCCTTAATGTAATAGATAATCAGAAAATATCTTTGCTGTAGGGAATGGCATCAAATGTCTTAGCTTCTGCTCTGGAAGAAATGTGAGGCTGAGCTGGAGGACTTTTTCATTTGGGGTGGTCCCTACAGTTTTTCTAAAACTTTTCGAGCCTCCTCTTTCACCACTGAGATGACATTTGCATCCAAAGTTCTTTCTTCTTTTTTAAAAGTTGATTATTCAGCAGTGGAGGTCAGTGAGCTCTAAACTCAGACCACTCTGCTGCAGCACACATGGAGTGATTCTCCATCTGCAGTGAAGGCTGCTCTTGAATGTTTCCACCCACAAAAATCCCTAGGTTCAGGTTCCCCTGATAAAATGTCTCATTGCAAGATAAAATTTAACATTTTTTTTCTGAATCAGTGACTCAGTGTCTTGAATGTAAAGTCTTGATATTGCCCTTGTTGCCAAGCCCTGAAAACGTCATCCAGTCTTTGGTGTTGTTGAAAGCAAACATTTGGGTGATGGTCCTCATGTTGGCCAGATGCATCTCTTCAAGATAGCCACATCACCTGCACAGTTATTCTGGTCACCAGTCTGCTTTTTGGTGGTGTCAGTAAGCTGCTGTCATGAATCTGCTGTCACAAAGGGCATACAGTGAAGATGTCTTCTGTGCCAGGCAAGAGATTTAATTTAAACCTGCTGCATCTGCAAATAAACTCTTTTAGCTGCTGTAATGACAGGTGTAATAAGCTGTCATTACCTCAGAAAGAGAACTTTTGTCTTTTGCAGTGCATCTGACAGAGCTGAGGATCTGGGTTCAAAAGAAGACGACTCAAACCAGTGGGACAATTCGGTATCTACTTTTGGTATTCTGGGGTCAGATAACAGCAGGTGCCTGCAGCAGGATTCTTGTGGGGGAGGGTCTGCTTTGCCTTCTTAAATGTAATTCTGTTTAAAATCAAAAGGTGACAACAAACCAAGCCACTACTGAATATTTCCTAAAAGAAGTTAAACTGTCACTCTTCAGAGTCACAGTAATATAAATAATTGCCTTCATATCTTCCACGTCCCAGCATTTGTGAAGAACTGCAAGCAGTCCAAAGGGTCCTTTGGTCAGACTGATTATTTCTCAGGCCTTGAGCCCAGTTCTCCTCAGCACACCATTCTCAGGTCCTGGAAAACCTTTCCAGTGTTTAAAGTCCTTCTATTTTTCTTCTTTGAAAATTTTGTAGAAGAGGCTGTCCAGGGCACAATTTAAAAGGCAAGCCATGTTCGTTTCTTGCTGTTAAGTTGTCGATATCATTTAGGCTAAGAGATAAACTATTTTGATTAGATTCTTGTTAAATAACACCCATAGACTCAGACTCAGTAGTTTATCCCATGTGCCACCTTCAGCTGAGCAGTCCCAGCAGCAGATAGTCAGTCATTGCACAAACAAAACCTTCACTACTGAAACTTCTTCCGGAAAAAAAAAAAAGGATATAGAAGGACTTATTTCACAGTCCTACCAAACTCGGCTCCTCAGTTTTCTCGCTATATCTTCTTTGCTTCCTGCTGAACAACTTGTAGGTTAGTTTTCAGGTCATTGTTTGAAATCTCTACATCAAAAGCTTCTTCATGTTTCCAGCTTAGCCTTCCAGAGGATATGGGAGACAAAGCGCCTAAAAAAATGACTCATTATATCATAATTGCAGGTGCAAAATACCCACCAAACCTTAAAGGTGGTGACTTCATGGTAGAATTCCTTCATGATAAGGCCAGTAACGATCATTACAGTTTTGTAGTTAAAAATACTTAGATATGTTTGCAATAATAAAACTCGTATGCTATTCTTTAATGGGAAAGATGATGATCTTTATTGTACAGAATAACCACTGGAACTCAACACCTAAAATTCAATTAAGAACACGCCACAATTCTCTCCTGTGCTATTTCTACCAAAAACGTTATAGCATCAAGTTAGGAGATGCACTAAGTTTTCAGTTAAGATATAAATACAGCACACTGATTCTCACATCTCCTTTAGTAACACTGTTTTACTTCTTCAATTGCATGGCCTTCCTGTCAGACAGTTCATTAGCATGACCTGTGCCTTAAAAGCCACTTGCAAAAACCCTATAGATTCACAGAAATAAAGGACTATATTCAAAAGGCCATCTGATCAAGTCCTCTGCACTGAGCCTCAGCAGTTATGTATGTATATGGCTGTGTAAAAACTCTGATTTTAAGGAAATACTGTGATCTGAAAACAGCTGGAATCCTCTGTTACTTATCAGAAATTACAACAGCCATCTATAATTTACTGCCTTGGCTAATACATTCATATTTTTGAGGTGATTTTTCACTTCCTCACCTCTCCTTTAGTAACAACCCTGCATTAAATCCCTGCTCAACAAAGTCAACAGGAAAATTCCCATGAACTTCAAGTGAAACAGGTTTTCTCTGTTTTCCTTCTTGATTTAGATGAGTGGCCATGGAAATCTCTGGCTGACAGATTTACGTAGAGACAGCAAGACACCTAAATTTTAAATCTTTACTTTAGCCTGTCTTTCATTTGAGTGTGTGCTTTGGGAATACATTTAGATAATTTTTATATTTCAGTGTAAATCCCGAGGTAAAATGTCACTTCTAAACCAACATTTACCAATTTTTCATTTAATGGATTTGTGATGAAGTGTTGAGCTTGACGGGGGAAATTAAAAGTTTCTTACTGAGCCCTGATGACATAGGTACAGTTGTCTCTGCCTTGAGCAAGGGAAAGCACTAGACCATCTCTCTGAATCCTTATGAGACTTTGACATGACTAGTTTGCTTTTAACTTCAATCAGACATACTTGTGGCTAAGGCAGACCAGAAAATAAAAAGAACATGTCACAGGAAAAATAATGTGATGTACCTGTTTAAATCCATTAGCTACAGGAAGCAAATAACCAGACTTATTTAGGCTCACTACTAACAGGTTTTCTGTTCCTAAATAAGATACTGAGTGAAGCCTTAAGATGGTGCCTTTGATGTAAACCTCATGCTGAGATTCTTTCTCCATATAATGATGAGGAGAAACGTTACAGCTACTAACAAAAGGGCCAATGAGAATGGGGTTTCATCCTGCCGGAATTGCCTAGGATTAGTAATTCTCTTCATCATCCTCTGGATGCAGTCTGGTCTTCCTTCTTTCAACTGCTCTCTGATGAATTCAAAATATCCAAATGACTTGAAAAGAGACAAGGCTTGCACAAAAATAGAAAACAAATCTTTTTGTTTGTTTTGTTTTTAAACAAGTCTTTAAGGTTCTTGAGCGTAGAAAAAGCTACTTAAAACTTGTGATTTAGATGTGCTATGGTTCTAATTGGTTCTTTTCATTTTAAGGCTTGTCCCAAATCCTACAAAAGTGAATGGAAATCTTTGCAGTAACTTCAAGGCCTGAGAGATCTGCCTCTCAAGCTGCTCTGCAGGGACACCCACGCTTTTGCTTTCTTGACTTCTTGATTATTCTTTTGAAAATACCAAAGGATAACATAAAAAAATGCTAAGAAATTAAGCAACGAACCTGTTTATTTTGTCTAACTGAAAACTAATTATGAAACAGTTAATTGCCCCGTGGGTCGGTATAATGTCCATGCAAGGAAAGAAGGATACAGCTCCTCCAAAGGAGAGAAACAAGTTACAGCAGAGGTAAAGGACAAGGGTAAAACTGGATGGCTCATAATGGTAAAGGGCCTAGTTGGGTTCCAACACAAAACTTCAAAACCCTAAATAATCAACATGTAAATTAAAGAATGAAATTTAATGGCCTTAGCATTTGAGCCTGGGGGTGCATTTGTATATTAGGAACCCACTGTGTGGGGGTGACATATCTGACAATCTTTGCTGAAGGAGTTACAAACTTTCCCAAACTAGCAGCTCCAGGATGCTCTTCATCAAGATTGTACCGTCAGCCATGGCAGTCTGCAGACTCCCTAGGCCTTTTCTGGGGATGTGGGTGAGAAATTAAGGGCAATTTCCCTGCCTTTTGCAATACTGCTTTTAATCCTTAGGAGTATTCTGCTATCCGCCTCAAACAGACATCCAATAAAGACTTTCGGGTTTTTATGAGCAGCAAAATTATTCTGTCTTAACAGTGCCACATGGATTTCCTTCCCATGTGACTTGCTCCCAGGGCTAGAAGATGTAAATCTAATCCATGACTAGTAAGGAAGGTGGGCAGAGGAGCTCGAGTCAAGGCAGTACTTTGCTAGGTTCCAGAGAAAAATTCAGTCTCATTCTGTGGTGTCAATGTGCGTCTCTGAGGGCAAAATAAAAGAATAATAAAATAACAGAAACAAGCAAATGGAGAGAAATTTTGGGATTTATTTTTCAGCTGTTTAATTAATATGCTGCTTTATTTCTCAGCTTATTACTGCTCCCCTTTCCCTCTTCACTCAACCTAACCGTCAGCTTGACAAAAGTAAACTCCTTATATGCACTCAATAAAGATGCAAAAGCAGGAAATCACGTAGCAGGAGAATGGCACTTTGCTTCAGTTACGCTGGGAATCCACAGGGCAGACCAGTGTATTGAGTGCAGCACACTGACCTCTAAAAAAAAATCTGTGTTACAAAACCCTTTGTAAGCCCCTATTAGTTAAACATGATTTGCTCTCTGATCTTGTGGGATCACACCCCCAAAGGTGAGTGAGGATGGCACAAGCACAGGGTGATGTGGGGAAGAAGCTGGTTCCCATCACCAGCAATGACAGTCCCTGCGAGATACAGCCCAGAGTGTGTGCTGCCTGAGATAACCAGAGAAGGGTATGAATGAAGGACTTGGGGAAAGAGACAAAGTTTGCAGGGAAATGTTGTATGCCAGACAGATTCAGCATAGTTTAAATCTCTTTCAAATCTAAATTCCCCATTTTCACACCTTAAAGGATATCTCAAATCTTTTTTCTTTTTCTCCCGCTCTTATTAAGTAAATATCTAAGTGGTAAGTTATGACAAGGAGTTATACTTGCAAAATACCAACACAAAATATTGTCTGGTATAATCTGAAAAATGTGTATTGCTTTTCAATCTATCGAGACCACCTGCACACAACTGCTCTCTGAAAGTTTTTATTCACTAATTTGTGGCTGATCTATTTAGGGCTTTAGGAGGCAAGTTTTTTAACCTGTAGGTTTAATGGTTTCATTAGGTCACTACCTTTTTTGTGAGCTTTCCATTAAGTCTCACTGTCAAAAATTAAAAAAGCTGTTTTGAAGAAGCAAACTTTTAAAAGGTTCCTAGTTCATGAATTCACCTGCCAAAGACAGACTACCACTTCCCTTGCCATCAAAACAGAACAAAATTTATACACGCTTCAGACTTTGCTCAGGACTTCTTGGTTCAATAAAAGAAGGGGGGAATTAAATAGTTTCCTTGTTGTACTCCCAAGGGAATCCCGCTAAGTTAAAGCACATTTTAATCTCTTGAGCCGGCAGCTTTATTAGTAAGCGTTCCCCAGTCTTCAGGGAAATCTAATTTCACAAATAGATCAGAGTCACTTCAAACGCAGCTTTCAGTTGCCATCCACCGGGGGACAAACGGGGAGGAGGAAGTTTGTCAGAAAAGACCCTCTCTGAGCCCAAGAGTGATTACCAGAGGTGTCTCCATCGACTGCCACCCACCTAAAGTCGATAGTACTCAAATGAGTACGCCGGTGCGGACTATATAAGAGAAGCGCATGGCCCTGGAGGGCGCATCCCCCATCTCCGGGCGCAGCACCGAGGGCCCCACTCCGCGCCCGGCGGAGCCTCCGCGGGGACACGGGCTCTCCGACGGCGGCACAGGACCTCGCTCCCCAGCCCGCACGCACCCAGCCGAACTCGCCTCCGCCTGAAGGTAAGCGGCCTCCCGCCGGCTCTCCGCAGGGGATCTTGGCGTGGAACGACGGGGTGTCGCTGCCCCGGCAGCGAAGCGCGGGTCGTTCCCCGGTTATTCCCCGGGTTTGCCGTGCGCCCCGGCGGCGGCGGAGGGAGGGCCCGGAGCCGTCGGGGAGAGCCGGCTCCGCTGAGGCTCCGGTTAACTCCTTCGCCCAAGAGGATTTGCAAGGCAGGGCAACTAGAAAACAGTTTGTAAATAACAGAATTTCCTTCCCTCCCTCTTAATTCTACCCGTTTTCTATAATTAGAATATCTTACTTTGGGCATTAAGTGCTGCTCTCGAAGCTCCAGCCTGCGGTAATTATTTTCACCCTTTACACCCCGATTTGCGGCAGTTCCGATGTAACTCGCCCCTCACTGAACTCCATCCGATTGCCGTCCGTGCTCGCTTCCCGACCCCCCGGTGTGGCACTGCCCATGTCGCTGGACAAGGCTGGCCCATCGCAGGGGCTTCCTCGCCGCCCCGCTCCGCCGACAGAACCAGGAGGCACCCGCGGGCGCGAGGACTCCAAGGCCAAAGGGAGCTTAGCAAATCCCCTGCAAAACCCTGTACCGCGAATTTGTGCGGCGCGGTCAGTAACCTTGCCCTAATCCATGTCTATTAAACGCACCCTCCGTGGAGCCGGGCGAGCGCGGCGGCACTGCGGGGTGCCGGCCCGTCGGGTCCCCGCTCCGCGCCCCCTCCGCCGGCGCTCCGCGGGCTGCGCCCGGCCCGGCGTGCGGGAGCGGCGGGCGGGGGT
>VXBT01008569.1:14835-291770 GCA_013400235.1 Oriolus oriolus
CGCCCCCCGGCCGCCCCCGGCCGCCGCCGCCGCCCCGCCGCCCCCGCGGCTCTTCGCCGCCGCCCGGCACGGAGGTAAGAGCCGCCGCGCTGCCCCGCGCAGGGAGCCCGGGGCTGCAGCCCCTCCGGATCCCGTCCCTGCCGTCTCCTCCAGCGGCCGAGCCCGACGGCTCCTCTGCCGGCTCATCCCGCTGCGGGAGGGAGCGGGAGGAAAGCGGGTCGGGGGATGCCCTCCCATCGCCCCGGGGCTGCCACGGATGGGGGCTCTGCCTTTGCTGAGTTCGAGCCCCCTGAGGGCAGCACAGCCCAGCCCCGCTCCCCGGCCGGAGCTGTGGGGGTGTCCGAGACGGAAGGGAGGAGAAGGTCGCTGGGGCTTCGGCCGGGAGGTCAGCTGCGGCCACCGTTGACCTACAGCCCCTCAGAGCAAGCCTTCCAACTTCCCTATACCGCAACGCAGCACGGGGGGAGCCCCGTTTCTCCCCAAACTTAGGACTGCTCCTCTGATCTGCACAAAGAGGATAAATGACCAATCTGAGCCACAGCTTTCTGGACGTACTCCTTTAAACTTCTTCTTCAACTTTGCTGGTTCTCGTGTGATGCACTTCTCTAGTTTTGCAGGGCAGGTGCAGAAGATCCAGACTGTGCTCGGCACGGGGCTTATTTCACCTTTCGGAGGATGTTCAGACTGGGGCAGGGAGCCATCTCCAGCACGGGCCAGGCCTGGCAGTGACAGGAGGGACAGTTCAGGGCAAGCACAGCTGCCTGGTGATACTCACACTGTCCTTGGCTGACACTGCTAGGTTTGATGCAGAGCCATGCAAAAACATTTCCTACTGGAGTGGAGCTGCCTGAGGGGTTTCTGTGGGTTAGGAAGGTGCAGTTCCGCACAAAAAGGAGAATCTAGTGACTGTCCCTGGCTGTAGCCCACTACTGTTTTTCGTTTGTTGCCTGCCACAGACCTTGCTAGAGAGAAACCAAACTGAGGGAGCCCAGGGAAGTTCGGTTTCTTAGGGATTTGTGTCCCTGGAGAGCGCCCTTGTGGCTGATGGCTGGCAATGGGTGAAGTTGAGATGCAGCCCTCCCCAAGTCTCACTGGTAGACTTACTCTTTTCTGTTCAGTAGTCTGTTTTAAATGAAATTAAGCCTAGTTTTGGAAACCCTTGAAATTGCATGACAAATTCAGAAGTTAATAGGTGAATAACTGATTGGTAGGCCGGCACTTGTGCGGGGAGATTGCTGCGCATTCTAAGGAAACTGGGCTAAAATTTATCAATCAAAAAGTACTCAATGCTCTGGCCTTGAAGCTTCTCAATGTGATCTGCCCCAGGTATTAGACTGTACATCACTAAGGGGTTGTATTGTCCCAGTGAACTTCCAGATATTCTTGCTTTTTCAGACTGTAAAATCTCTGTTAGTTATGGAAAACCAGCCAAACCAGATTGCCACAGGTTTGTGTGCCGACTGGAAAAGATGCTGCAGGTTATCAGCATGACTGGTCAAAAGTGTTTATTTAATGTGGCTTGAATACTTTATGTGCTATGGGCAAGACCTCAGCCCAAGAATAAAACGTAAAATGGTCTTTTCAAGGCAGGATACATGAAGGCTTACATTCTTCTATTCAAGAGAATGAAAGACAGAATAGTATAAATCTGAGAGTTACTCTCAGGTTTATACTTTGCAATAATTATTGCGATAACTACTAGTATCAGGTGGCTTGAGGAAAAATTTTGTTTTAGACAACAGTGTCTCCCATGTGAGATGTTTGCTCTTAACTAAATAATTCTATTTAACTATAGAAAGCATAAATATTTCATAATATTTAAATAACTTTGAGGGGGAATTTTCTTGAATCCATCAGTATTATACACAGTAAGATTTTGTTTTCTGTCGTTACTTTTACACAAAAGAAACAGCTGAACATCCTTAGAGAAATTCTCCAGTTGTCCCTGGCATAGGTGCAGTGTCCTATGGGCAGCCACAAAGGTAGCTTTCTCTCCAGCCTAGAAAGAGCAGATCTACTGTTTAAATAATAGTCACATTTTCACATTCATCTCATTTTTTGTCACCAATACCAAGGATACAAATTAGTACCTGTCATGATGGTGTGTGCATGTTTTTTGGGATAGAGGACTGTGACAAGGCTTTTGTTACAAGTCATTAACTGTTTTTTTTATAACTCCATTACCAACACATTAATGGCAGCTTTTTACTCCAGCTGGTAGTACCTGATCATCAGCTGAACGGAACAGCTTATCTTCCCCTCAGACAGGAAAGTTGTTGCATTCAGTTGAGTACTCAGCCAAGCCTTTGAAACTGGACTTAGGTGTTTTGATTGTCTGTAGCTGCTGAAAATCAAACCCAAGTGTCTGATTTAAAAGACAATTGAGCAGCTAATTACTTCCTTTGTTTGAAACAAAAAAGCATCTGGAATAGTGCTGTATACAGAACAGAGAATGCAAGACAAATAATTTCTGTGTGTTTCCTCTTTTTTTCTTTTCTGAGGATGCTACTCTGTATTATCAATTAATTGAATAGCAGGAGGACTGAAATGTGCTTCTCCTCCTATTCTCTTATTCCTTCACTCTCGGGACTCTCTCCAGCTTTAGTCTAGCCACTCACTGAGCCACACATCCATACTCACCTTTCTTTCATTTCATTTAGGGGCTTGGTTAACTATTTGTATAGTGAGAAAACTGACTTGGAGTACCACTGGTTGAATTCTAGGAGCAGCACAGGGCAAGTGGCTGCAGCACATGTCGGGGGGTGAGGTTTGAGAGGGGATGGGACCTGCTCCTTAGACTGACAGGGTCCTGCTGGGAAAGCACAGCACCCACAGGGTGTCTTGGATGAGGCAGGAAAAAGAAGAGTGAAACCCTTAACTGTCAGGCATTGTACATGTACCACTCAGTTATAGATGCATAAGTAGGATATGAAAGCCAGAGTGGTTTTGGTTTATGAAACCCCATCTGGATGTGGCTTGCAGGTGGTTCACGGACAGGTCCTGGGCTAGAGCTATGCCATGGGAATGAATTGTGCTCTACTTCATGTGGTTTTGTCACAGAGTAAAGGGACATGAAATAGACTGAAATAGAGTGGACGCTCAAACCTGGTGTGTTGGGACAGTGAGATGCTGTGACCTGCCTGGAAAGGACTCTTTAGGTTTTTCTTCCCCCATAATAATCAGGGTTACATTCCATGTCATGTGCTTCTTAACCGTAAGAAAATTTGTGTCATAGTTCTTGTAGGATCCAGGACACTCACATATGCAGTAGAGATACCAGTCTCACCATCACTTTAGCTGTCTTAACTTCTAATCTCTTTTATCCCTACATGTTCAAAAGTCTTATCTCACACAGATCTGTCCCCGTTTTTCTTGGTGACCTGATTAATGAGAGTGAGCATTTACTCTGAAGAGTACCTGTAGAAGAAATTCCAACTAACCAAAAAGCAATCTTCATCTTTTCTAGGATTCTTGGTAGGATGTCACTAAAAATACAAGTTCTTACTCTGAATTATTATATCCAATGGGATTAAAATTTCTGTCATAACATCCTTTACTTGCTTGATTTCCATGAAGTTTCTATGCTGGAGTGTGATTTTATTTTTTTTTTCACTAAGAAGTGTCTCAAAGTGTTTTAAGCTTAATGATGAAAGCTCTTCAATGGATAATCTCTTTTATTATAACTATCCCCTGCTTCTGATGCATAATTGTGGTCAGCTTTTTTTATGAAGAAAACATGGACTTTCACAAAGAGAATATTCAGCTTCAGGTTATTTTTGGATGTCACGTCAGGGGAACTAGAATAGTTTGTCATTCTTCTTAGATTTTCTTTGTTACATTTATCCAAACACTTTCCTCAAAACCAGAATAGCTTCCATGTAATTAGACTTAAAGAAATATTGAGAAATAAAAAAATCTGCATTGACTGTTCTTTCCTTACATATTACCCACCACAGTGGAGAAAAGAGCTATCTAGACTTACAAGGGTTAGGGGGCTGAAATTTCCCTTTTGTCCTGGGAGACCCACAAGACGTTTTAAAACATTTTGAGTAGTTATTTTTCAAGCATGAAGGAATGAAGATAAATATTGCTCTCAGTTTACGAGTATGTTCAAATTAGCCTCCTGAGCATATCTACTTCAGATTTAGAATAACATATCAGAGAAGAGGATTTGGCCCTCAAAATATTTAAACTTTGAGGTTACACTTAGGAGTTCAGTTTTATGCCAAAATTTCTTACACATCAGCAGCAGAAAACTGTAAGTTGTCCTGTGACGTAGTGCTAGTTTAACCATTATTCATAGTGAATTATATTTGAAAGATACTTTTGATGTTTATTTTAGTTTTGGTTAAATCAAACCCATGTATCCTAAGTAAGGCATAAGAAAAGTTTTGTTCTTTTTCCTCACTTAAAAAGATCTGTAAGTGTAGTGATAGTTACAGCTGGAAGTCCCTAATTCTGCAAGACCTGCTGTGCCTGATACTAGACTACTTCAGTGAATGTAATTACAGATCTGGAATAAAAAAAGGAGACCATTGAGGAATGTAAACTTCATCTCTAAGAAATTAAAATGTAGGGTATGACATAACACAGAGTTCTTTGTAATGCTTAAACCTCATCCGATTATTATTTCTGTTAATAAGCTAGCTTGCTTTTTTTTTCTTTTTCTTCTTACTCTATTGTGTTGATAGGAATTTCTGGGCATTCAGGAGAATCAAAAGGAGGTGAGAGTTAATAAAAATGACATTCTCCAAAATCACATTTACCAAAACAAACATTATCTTAGAAATCAGCAAAATAGTGGTTGAAATTGGTTTAAAAGAAGAATAACTGTTGCATTAAAAAGATCCAAATAAATTCTTGTGATCTGTAGTAATCATTCCTCATTCTCTAAATGACATATTTGAATCAATTATTTTTACAGTCAAGTTGGTAGGTAGGCTTTTCTGGAACAAAACAAGGCAAATATATTCTGCTTTTGAAAGCTTGATATAATCCGTATTCCAAATGGTTTAGGGGCTTGTTTTTCTTTGTTTTTGATGAGGTGGACATGATATGGAAATAAATTTGAAGTTTGTATATTCCAGATCTAGTGATGAAAAGAAAATATACTCTCATAGATTAACAAATATTATGAATTATCAAATACTATTCCTCTCAGCAGAACATCTGTAAGGCGGTGTCCTTGGGACACGGCAGCTGGCTCGGGTGCTGGAAGGAGTGAGGATTCCATAGGGCAGTATGCTTTCCCTGGCCTGTGGTTACTAAGCCAGGATCGGAGGGGCTGTGAGGACCTGGCCACACCATGAGGCAGAAATATAAACAGTCCCAGTGAGTTCAGTGGAAATAAACATTATGTCTGCTTGTACCACGGTTAGGTGTCATTTCCACCCAAAATATACAAGTGGGCAGGATAGATTTTCATTTCCTTTGATGAAAGGATGTCCCAAATGCTGCAGAGATTGTATATTCCTTCAGCCTTCAGTTCTACACAGTGCTTGAATCAATCACGATTATGATTGCTTTGCTATCTGTCACACCCCTGCTACATTCCTTTCCCTGCCTGCTTGGGTTTTTAGGGGTATTCTGCAATATGCCTTTTAGCAGCAATACTCTGTGTTTGGCAAACATAACTCCCAGACAGTAGAGCCAGGCCACTGAACAAAAGGTGTCTGAAATCTAGGACAGGCCAGAAGTCTGCCATGTCACAGTGGAGAGTATCAAGCCCATGGACCAAATCTGACAGCTGATGAGGGAGTGAGCAAAGATTAAAAAATATAGTTGTTATGTACAGGGAGACTTAAAATATAATGAAGTACCTCAGAGCAGTCCTTCAAATGAAGTCTCCAAGGGGCTTTGCTCTCACTCCCATTAATCCCAGCAAAGGGCACTTGATATCTGAGATGTACTGTCCTGGCACAAGAAGGGAGAAGCCTCGTTGAGCTGCAGTACCCTGAGCAGCAAACATTTCAGAGTGCGCTGTGCTGTCCCAGGAGCAAGATTGGATGTCAGCATATGGAAAAGCTTTTGTGTTGAGCTATTGCTTTAATCAGTATGAGGACATTTTCTGGGTTTTATTTTAGTCCTATTTCATATTTTTATAAAACTTGTGTTTAGCATGACAAGATACACAATTACCAATGTGTGCAGTTCTGCCTCCAGAAAAGTGAATGTCAGAATTTTCACTGTATTACGCCAGGATTGGGCCTGAACTACACCAGGATTCCTCCAATATGCAGGGAAGAGAATAACAAAGAAAGCAGAAGTTTGTTTCAAAGTAGATCTTCCTGCATTACTATCTATAATTCAGGAGCAGCATGCATTTTGAATTCATCTAGCTTGGCCCTGAGCCTGAGAGCAAACTGTCGAGCTGATATATTTCATGTGGTTTTCTTCTTTACATTAGGCACAATTTGATTTTTCTATCAAGAAAGAATGGCAGCTCTCTGTGTTTTTGTGGTTTGTTATTTCAGGTGTTAGTCTGCCAGGGAAAGCCTCTGAGAGGTGGGAGAACAGCAGTGCACAGGTGTAAGGCTTTGTAATTCATTTATTGTTTGATAGATAGCTTTTAGCCTTGAAAAGACAATGCTTCATGTGTGGAGATGATGTTGCTTTTTAATAATGATGTATACAGGGAAGGAGTTGTATACATACATCCATATATATAGGCACACAGACTCCTAATTAATAGAGTTTAAGTGCAATTTGCATGAGAATGATGTGATGTTTCAGACCCACATGTGATTTAAAAGTTACCAATGTGACTTACAAAGGCTTATATTTTCCAAAGTGCTTATCACAGCATAAAAGGAATTGCATAGTAGTAGTCACTGTGGAAATCTATAAGCAAAACTTCATAATCAATGAGGTACCCGAGAAAGATGCATCATCTACAAAAAGAGCCACTGAAAGGCTGCAGAGAGAAGGGGTGACTGGTTCCATGCCTAAAGTATGTGTAAGGCCACTGCCTGCGTTGGGATCACTTTATTGTTAAAGAAGATCTCTCCAAGTGACCTGAAAGTAGTTTGTAGGAAGGGGAAATATCCTCCTTATTAACACCTGTTTTCTAGAAAACTAAATTTTTCAGAGGTTTATCGAGTACATTTCATGGAAATAAAAAACCCCAAAAACCGAAATGTGACCATATCCTATATTACAATTTGTAAGATTTGTTTTAAAACATACCAAATAAATACACTTTAATAGTCATGGCAAATATCTTCTTTTCCATTACGTGCATTCAGATGACATTGTACTGAGGAAAAAAAAAAGCTCATTTGTTGCTTATGTTTGGTTTTGATGGTTGATGGTTAGGCTTTTCTATTCAATTTAAGGATGACTGCTTAATTTTGTTACTTGTGAATTAGAGGTTACTACTTTTGTAGAAGTCCCATAGGCTATTTACTCAAGTTTGGTGGGTTTTTAATGTCGGTCAATTGGAAAACAGTTGCTTTACTGAGGGGTTTAATTGACTATTGATTACATACTGAGGGCACAATTCTTTAGGTTATAAACAAGATATAACTCATGAAGGATCCAAGCATTTGATTGATTAGTGGCCATTTTTATATTATCCTATGTTTTGTTATGTCTGCTGTGCAAAAAAATCATTTATGTGCTGTGCTCCACTGATTTTACCAAAACAGTGCATAAAAATGTGATTGTTTAATACAGGCTTTAACATCAGTGAAAAATACTGTTTGGAGTTACAAATTGTGTCTACTTTTCGATCCTAATACTTTGTTTTTAACATACTGTTAAAATGTATGTAGTCAAGCAAAAACCACTCATGGTAAAGGCACAATTTTGAATACTGAAGGATGTTTAAACTTTTTAAAAAAAGTTTCTTGTTGCTGTTTTTTTTAAAAGTCTATTAAGCCTTTCTTTCTCAATTCAAGTAAATTGGTTCAATTGCATTTTAGTACATGCTATGTTACTACATGATTTGAAATCTGTGTCTTTGACTTAAAGAAAAACATTTAAAGTTACATCAGCAAAGCAATCGTTGTCATGTTCCTTGCAAATTGTAGACAGCATCCTGAGTGACATAGCACAAATCTAATTAAGGCTTTGCTACTAAAATTATTTTCTCCTTTTTTACTCCACCCTGTAAAATAAAGTGAAAAGCAAAATAAAACCCTACTGGAAAACAGTCCAACACTTTTTCTTCCTTAACCTTTGCTGTTCATGATGTGTTTTCACAGTAAGAACCTTTGAAATGAAGTGTTAGAAAATGCATCCTTGTCAGTGTATGTGGCAGTAGTGGATGTATGCCCTGGATTGGTAAAACCCTTAAATCCCATTGGATTAAAATAAGTAAGGAGATAGCTGTGATGTTATTACTCTAATCATGATAGAGTAATTACTTCTTTGTCTGCTAATGACAGAGCATGCCTAACACATGAGAGACTTCTCTGCTGTCACAGACATTTCAATTTAGGAAATTTAAGAAAAGTATTTTCAGAACTTGTGTTTTACATAGTAGTCAAAGAGTTATGGCCAAAACATACTAATTATGAGGATGTCTTGTGGTCTCCAGGGAAATCTTCTGGATCAGAAGACAATCTAGAGCAGGCTAATTGCTTGCATTTAATACTGTGCTCCTGAATTTTGAATGGACCTGTTGGTCAATAGTAATTTAGCAAGGTACCACATTGGGGTTTCCCATTATTATATGATCAAATGCCAGCTTTGCATGGGAAGTTAACATAAACAGATTTCCCCCTTTATTCATTAACAAGTCCCTTTTCCAGCTATCAAGCAATTTTCAGTCTTTCAGAAAAGAGATTACTACAAAATAAATAATTTGTGTGTACAAGGCTGGCAAAGGTACAGCAAATTTACACTCAGATCTACTTCTCATGAGCAGGGTGACTCTACATTGCCTACATGGTGGAGTCACTCCATGTGTGTATATGTGATTCAGCTCCATGGGAATATGGAGGATCACTTATATAAGAGGCAGTCAGGGCTTTCAAAATCCTTGAAACAAATCCAAACTACTACATTTATACTGAAGTCCACTGTCCCAGAACTGAGCTGCACCTCCAGAAAAGCCTTGCTTCTCCTTCTTTACTTTTGGCTGGGATAGCTGTTTCTTTCCTGTCAGAACAAGGAGTGAAAAAAAAGGAGAAAATCTGGAGATTAAGTATTACAAACATGTTAAGTGCTATTTTAGGATAAATAGAAAACCTCTCAAGTGTTAAGGGTACCACTTTCTCTGCAGTTACACTCTCTCTCGGAATGCCAGAATATTATAACAGTGACAGTGGTATTAAAAAATCAGGGAAATGTTAAAGTTGCTCAGCCCCAAGATGTGGAAAGTGTTTTCTGCTTTTTTAAGGTCAGCTCTTTCTGCTCAGCACCTTTTGACCCACTGAAATGTATGTTTGCACGTACGTTATACCTGTTTATGATCCTTGAAGATAAACCCTCAAATATTAGTATGTCTAAGTAGCTCACTACCTTTGTATTCATTTATATGTAACACTCAAATAAAATATTTTGGTCTTAGTTATACCTTATAAGCAGCCTCCTTAGGTAACTACAATAGGGTAAAATGACCTTAGCCTGAATATAAACCTGACATATATCACAGGGAACACCTTTATAACAGTAGTTTAGAATAAAGTGTTTATAATGGAGAAATGGTGTATTATTAATCCGTTTGTGATAGTTCTGTATCTGTTCTAATTTGGAAAGAAATAGAAACATTTCTAAAATAAGCACAGGAAATGTAAAGTACAGTTAAATATTACCATTTGCACAGCAATCAACCTGGAGCCTATTCATATTTAGAAAAAAGAGCAGGGTCTAATTATGCTCTGGCAAACTCAATTCTATTTCCTTTCACACCAATAGAGTTTGCCTGTGTTTGTCAGTGCTGAGTTTGGCTTGTATGCAGTTAAGCAGATGTCATCAGTTTTCATTCAGTCAATTCAACCAGTTCATATATTGCCTTTGATGTATTGCAGCTGTTCTTGTGTTTAATTTATGCAAATATTCCAGAATCTACATTTATTAGAAGCCATGATAACTAAAACAGAGTGCTTTGCATAGACTCCTGCAGAATTGCACTAAGTGAATTTCCTCTTAATATTTATCGATATGTAGTCTCTGTATCTGATTCTAGGAGTGGTTTTGCCTTCAGTCAGGAGCCCTCCAATAACTTTCAAGGCATAATTTGGAGTCCCTGGATTCATCTGAAATATCTCCCTTGATAGTTTAGTGATTCCAAGTAGCTGATAGATGAATTAATTAATGGAAATTGTTTTCTGTTTTAGAAAAAAAACCATGAATAGGGAAAGATAGCTTCAGTAAATAGTGCCTTGAATATTTCAACCAGTCTTTCCTATATCTCTCATTATTTTCACTGAATTATCCTTTTGTAAGTTTAATGAACAATTAGTATGGAAAGGGGGAAGTACATATTCACAGCTTAGTATTCAAAATAGCAAGGGTTTCATAATACCCTGCATTTTCTCATTTGAAATGTTTGAGGGATATGCTATCCTGTTTATTAGATTTTCTTAAAAAGAGGGGGCTCTTTTGCATAAAGTCGTGCATCAGATCTGTAATAGTTTTGAGATTTTTTTCTTTACTTTTCAAAATAATTTTATATTTTAGTGTTTTCCATGTTCACATCTCTGACAGAGGAGAAAAGAAAAAAGGTGAAGTACGCACATAGTGCTTATCTGTACACGTGTGGTGCTGTTCCAGAGCCTCACAATGCAAAGTATAGTTATTAAATAACTTTTTATATTTCAAATGAAAACTTAACAGAATATTTTGACCTAGATCGTTATCCATTCTAGTTTTAACTGTTTCCTAAAGTGATTGCTAATAGTAATAGCAGAAAAGTAACCATATACACTACATTTGGCTTATTCTTGGTCCCACAGCATTTTCTGGTGGAAACAGGGATTTGCTGAGAGGGAAAAAAAAGAAATCCATCCTTCTTAATGTTCTTTTGCCAAGCTAATATAAGGGTCTCCACAGGCAAGGATTAACTAATACAAATATGCTTTCTGAGCAGCTATTGAAGAATTACTAATAAACATAATTACAGCTGAGTTCAAGATATCCAACCTTGTAAATATATATCCTGTTATAATTTCGTTACGCTTGGCTGAAGCCCTAGGAAAAGCCAATGTTTCAATCTCTTTGTTCAAGTCTTAATGAATTATTGGAAAGTGGCTGATTAAAAAGCATTGGATCAGGAGAGGCTGCTGCATTCTGAATGTTGCTCTCTTTGATGTTGTTTACCTCCCAAGTTGACTCATTTCCTTGGCCAACAATCTCGGCACATGAAGCTGTGAGCTTACTTTGTTGGACCATTATATTGTGTTTGGAAGACAAATGTGGTAGGTAGCTGCTTGGTGAGTATTCTAAGTGTTCATTGGAACTCACACCTTAGAATAGAATTCTCCCCAGAAGTGGGGCACTGCTTCTAATGGGTAGCTAATGGGGATACAATGAAATAAGTGGGATGCTCAAGCAGACCTTTATTTTCTTCTTAGAAACTACACTTTCCACACTTACTCATTTTTGGTTTTTTTTCTGTTTGGTAAACCTGTTTGCTACCAGTTTCCAGTTGCCTCTGAAATGAATGACTCTTCAGCTGTCCAAGGCAGAGTCTATAACGTGAAAATACCTTTTTGTGACACGGAGGCCACTGTGTGCCACTGGGGAAGAGCTGTGGTCTACACTATGTACATACTTGTGGAGAGCTCCAGGTTTTAGTTCATCAAAAAAGAGCACAGGCATGAGAAATTAGGATGTGAGTGCATCTCATCTTGAGATTGGAGTCAGATCCTTGACTAATTCCTTGATGGTATGAACATATTCAAAAATGTGGAGGAAGTTTGAATAATCAGTAGTCCCTTCACAATGTCTTAGCATTGTTCCATTACTTCCCACAGCACACACAGGATGCAGTCCTTCTGTGAGCACTCACATTTCCCAGCTCATCAGTTCCACACTGCATTGTTGGTTAAAGTGAACTCAAATAAGAGTAGTGTTAAACTGCATCCTGACTGTTTTCATCTCCATTAAACTATTCTCACTTAAAGTTCTTCACACTGGATGCATCCCCTACGATATAGCAGGAGCAGCCGTCAGCCATAAGGTTCCCCACTCAGGCAATGGTTGAAAAACACTCTGTTCAGATTGTGTGGAATTTTTCAGTTGAACCTGTCCTCAGGTCATCCTTTCATACAGCCTCTCCTCGCTTGGAGTGGAGACAGGGGTTTAAGAAGTTGGCATGCTTGGACTGAGGGTCTTTTCTTTAGGGATGACCTTGCACTATGATTAAATTATTAAGCATGGCCTGCACAGATAGAAGTGACCCAGAGTTCATCGGTTCACAGCTTCTGAGGTATCTCATTGGTACCACGCCTTGCAAGGATCCTCAGTTTTGTCTTCTGAAATACCACAGAAGGAGCATCAGAGCAGACTGATGAACTTTTACTTCAGTTGCAGTAGCCTAAGGATTATTTAAAATTACCATATAGGTTTAATTTGAAGAGGCAAGTATACAGGCTAAGGATATTTGAAGCGTGGTAATGAGGGCTGTAGCCCAGGCCTAGTAATTTACTCTTTCTCGTAAGGGTATGGTAAAGATTCAGAGGGTGCAATAGAGGAGGAAATAACATGGAAGCTGATTTTGCCAGGCAGGTAAAGACTTATTCATGCTGGGAGAATCTCCAGCTGGGAAAATCCATGGTTGTTATAGCCTTTGTGCCACCAGAACAGAAAAAAGTGTTGGCTCAGAGAAGAGAATCTGGCTCAAAGAACTTAAAATAAATATCAGATGTCAGAGCTGTGACTTAATTGTTTAGCTAAGTAGATCATGTGAATTACACACAGATTGAGGACCTGGTTTTGCTCCTGTTGAAATCAAGGAGAACAGAATCAGGGCATACTCTCCTTCCAGTGTTTTTCAGTCCTCAAAAATGTGTTATTTGAGAGTATACCAGCTCCTAGAATAATTGTACCAGCTGGGAATCCATAGAGCTGCTTCTACACAACTGCTTTGTGGTATTGTGTAAACAGAAGATAAGACTCTAAACAGAAAGCACTTCCTTAGCTGCTCTTCATTTTTATTCCAAAATTTGACGTTCAAACAGTGGCTTCTGTGACTGACAGTGGAAACTGGAACTCCAGGTTCAGACAGTGGTTTTTGACAGTTGCCAGTCTCAAACAGATACATCAAGATGTACATGTATTTTTCTTCCTTTATTGTAGTCTTGCATTACAGCTCTGCCAGTTTTGGAATTTGACCTGTGCCCAGCTCAAAGATATTAGCTTATAAATATCCCCTTGGGAATCTGTAGTTTTGAAAGACTTATAACTTCATGGATATTTTTTTTTCTTGTAATGACCATGTAAGAGATGTTTGTTACTTTTATGGATAAAAGGAGAAAACTTTTTATTAATCTCACCATTACAACAATGAATACTTCCTTTAGTATTTTAAAATTCTCTTTTAAAAATAATAAAAAAACAAAAACTCAAACAATGGTATTTAATCATGAAGGCTTTATAGAAGTGGGGAAACTATCCAAATAAGGACAGTAGCACCTGAATTGAAAGGAAGTTTTAGTTACAACCAAAATTAAATTACCTGGAGCTGACTGACAATCTTACATTCAGGAAGAATGGAATGGTTTTGGGAGAAGGCTTCACATGTGCAATTGAAGTACATTTCCATTACCTGGCTAAGATCCTTCACATAGTACTAGTGACAAGGTGAAATACTGGTAGACATGTGAAGAAAGAAAAATATTTGGAAACATCTACAGCCAATTTACAGACTGACATATTATTTGTACAAATTCTGTCTGGATGATGAATGACTTGGTACAGCATGTAACTGATGACATTGTAAAGGAACAGAGCATAGAGAAATTATTTAGTATCATATTTCTGGACATACTTGGAAGATACTGGGGGAAATATTCTGATTTAGATAGGGCAGTTTTTAGGTGCTGGTTTTTGCATTCATACTGCAGCTAGGGCTCAGCTTTTTCAAATTCATGATGATAATACCATTACAGAAGATTTTTAACAGAAGTGAGCTATGATTTCTTTTGCTGAGAAATGAAAGTACAGTGTCTAAGCACTTAGCAAGCCATTACGTTTCCTTCACAAATGGTGAATTAGTCAAAGAAAAATCAAAGTTTGAGGGGAAGAGGAGGAGCATAATATTCCCAGTGCTGAAAAACCTGAATAGTTCACAGCACGCAAAACTATCCTCCCCATTCCCTGTCCACCCATCCTGACAGTTTAGACATGATTAAATGTTTCTTCTGTAGCTTGAGTGAGTTATCTCCCTCCAGCCTCAAGTTATGCCCTTCCCCACAGTTCACTGCCCAGTCTTGGAGGAGCCAGCTCTAGGGATAATCTGTTGCCCTTAAGAGGATGTTGAACTGGAGGCTGGCAAGCCCTTTCATGCCGTAAATAGTCATTGCTCTGCTGAGGTGGGAAAGCCTCCCTGGAATTACTGTTCATGCCATTAGTCGTCTTCACAGCAACGATTGTGAACTATTCCTGTCACTCTCTGTTCCCACTCACAGCTCAGCAGAGTCCAGACAAGGTGCAGAGGCCAGCCAGAGTGCAAGGGAGGGGAGAAGGCAAAGTGCAATGGCTTGGCAAGAGTAGGGCAGGGACAGGGAAGAGTGGGGGAAGTGTCTCTCTGGGTCCTTACCATGGATGTGAACAGATCTGTATCATCCTCCCCTGATTGCAAGTCAACCTTTTCTGCCTCTAGGGCTACTGAAGGCCCTTGGTTAAAAATAGTTGTCCTCCATAGCTTCTGAAGGATTGACCTCGGTATGGATAAAGGTAGGAGTTTGTCTTGTGTCCATTGAAAGTGCTCCAAGTGATGCAAGATGAACACCAAATGCTCCTATGCCTGTTTCTCCTACTTTTGTTCTCTTACATCTGGATGAATTCTCCAGTCTCCGCCCTTGTACTGTCACAAGTGTGATTTTGAACGATATGGTGATGTTGATCACAGAGAGTGGGAAACTGAGACTGCATGAACAGTTATGGTATCTCAAAGATGGTCCTTGGAGTTCAAGCCAGAAAGTTGGGAAAGGAAAGTACTTCCGTACTGTTTCCAATCAGCAGCATAATGAAATGAAAAAGCAAAGTCAAGTAAAATCAGTATGTGTTTGCTTAGTTTACTCTTACTGATTTGATTTTGTGAAAGTTTCTGTTGAAAAACTGATTTCAGCTGAAGCATAGAAAAACCTGGAGACACAAGTTTGTCTCAGAGGACTTTGTGTCACTTCACCTCCCTCTACTTGCATGAAAGAAGGCAGGTGTCCCACAGCTTGTGCTTGGGATGGACTGTGCTGGCAAGAGTGCTGTGATAGTAGCTGCAATAGCACAGCATCCTTGGCTGGGGCAATCTGCTCTCAGTATGTCCTGTGAAGTTTTAATAGAGAGGTACAAGGATTACAGGACTAAGGCTCTTGTTTTCTCCAAAAGGACTTCATTCATTTTCTGCCACAGATGAATGGAGAGAAAACTGCAGCAGTAAAGAAAATTTAGAATACAAATGAGCACAAATTTAGATTATAAATTTAGAATAGAAATGAGCACATAACGCCTTCTGAGACAGCAGCACAATTGTGGCTCTGGTGCTTCAGAAAGAGAAACTTGAAAAAACCAGACTGCTTTAAAAGTTATCTGTCTCATGATTTACAACACAGTTCATTTACTTTTCCTAAAAACAGTGATGTTTTGCAGTCTGAAACATCCAAAAAGGGCCTGGATAATGGACACTTTTTTCATAAAAGCTAGCCCTGAATCAGTAGGATGTTACAGATTTGCCAGAAATGTGGCAAGGAGTTTGAGAAATTTAATTTCTAATCCCATGTATTCCTTTGTAATCTAGTAGTAACTGAATTAATTCTGAAACTGACTCCATTTAATGATTTGCAGTAGACAAAGAATGGGGGAGTTAGGAATAAAACACTGTAGCAAATAAAAATATTTCTTCTCAAGGTTTAAGAACATGTTTTGGTTCATGGTTTACAAGCTTGCATCATTTTTAGGTTAGATGTAGCATTTAATCAGAAGGACTTCAGGAGGGAGGTAGTAGTAGGGATTTAAGGAGAAATTATCCCTCTTAGGTGTTCATAGGCCATGACCCAATGGGGATGATAGAACATAAATCATAACTGAATAGTTATTTTGAATTAAAATTGGTATTTTACACTTAGAATAATTTGGCGGAAACCTCTTGGATTTGTAAATGTATCTGTCTGCTATTTCAGGAAGCACATCCAAGAATCTTGTTCATAACCTTTTCCAAAGAAGTGGAATGTGCCTAGCTGATGTGAGACTTGTCTTGCCTGTTTATCAGTTAATAGAGATAAATAAGTACCCCTTTATTCTTGAAGAAAGGTCCGAGTCACATCTTTTGTGTTACTATTTATATAATAGTATGTACAGAATCTTTCGTACTATTTATAACAGTGTTGATAAAGTCTACTGCCCCACTGCTCAAATAAATTCTATAAATCCAACTGAAGTTAAGTGTCTCACAGTTGTTATCTGTCTTCTTGGTATCCACCTGACGGTCTCGGTAATAACAATACAGCTGAAAATTATCTGGGTACAAAATGCCCAGATTTGGTCACTGTAAAATTGCAACAATTCAAATAAAATTTCAAGACTATATTCAGAAACCTTAAAAGAAATACTGAATATTCCATTCCATGGAAAAGGGGAATAATGAGAAATTTGAAATATTTCAAATCTATTCACATCTGTAGTGTGCAGATGTCAATCCATCAAACAAATTTTATGAGGACATATAAACATAGATCTACAGACAAAAACTGTAGGGAAAAGCTAGGAAAGCTTTATGCCTTTGCTCTTTATATGTTTTTAATGTTCTCATATTCACATTTTACTACCGTTTGTAGGTGTCCTCATCTGAGTTTTTTTGTCAGTTTTAGGAATCCCTTTGTACCATAATTTGCACATTTTTTAAAATGTTCCGTATTTGCAATCCTGCAATTTTGGTAGAACGAAATTGATTGCAGTTACACTCCTGAATGCCCTGCGGACATTAATCCCCCTGGGTTTAAGGGAGCAGCTGATGTAGATCAGACTTACAAGGGTGAGTAAGAGAGACGGGACATACGTGAGTAGACGTTCTGGGATGAGAATGAATGGTTGACTCTAGAGCGAAGAGAGGACAAAAATAGAAATTGTGACTAAATGCCAGACTGTGATTTTGGAAGCTAGTTCTTCCTTTTACGCCCATCTTTAGCACAGTTAATAACGACACTGATTTTTTTTAATGTAATGCTCTCGACAGTGGTGGCTGACATGGTAAACTTCATCAACCATTATGAAAGCAGACCCTGTTAGGCTTTCTCTTTTGGGCCATTCTGTTGTACTTCTAAACTGCCTGATGTCACAGCCCACTTCATCACTCAAGTTTCTGGTGAATGTTCCATAATAAAAACTTAAAATTTTATATACGCAAGACCAGATATTGTGTTCGTAACTAAAGTTGGGAGAATTTGAAGATGTACCAATTAATTTGCATTTTAAAAGAGTATTATTTGCCATGCTCACATCAGAAAAATATTACTGGAATGAATACTAAGGAAAGTAAATGTCAAGTTATTGGTTTAAGTATCCTTAGAAGCACTGTTTTAAGCCTGGACAAATAATTAAACACAGAAGCATTTATCAGACATGGGACCAGAACTAGCCTTTTAGGACTTGACTAATGAGGTACAATCATATATCACAATGTGCCTTCCAAATATTCTCTATAAATAAAGTTATAATGGCAAAAAAATATTGTATGGGCGGCAGTTAAGTCCAGAGAGATTAGAATACTGTTTATGTCTTCTCTTTGAGAGGATAAATTGACCAAGTCATTAATTATGAATTCTTAATTGCACTCTATGTGTAACGCTTAGGCTCTGGAGTATACTTTGTATTGTGGGAACTGAAAGGGCTCCCATTAGACAGGGTAATGGGAAGCCTGGTGAACTCTGCTCTCAGAGCGAGAAGGTATGCATGGGTACTTCCAGCATGTTCTACATTCAGTAGATGGCAGTGGTATGCAGTTACATATTAATTCAGGATTTTCTCTTGAGCAGACACTCTCACCTCTGTGAATCCAAGCAGTGTTGATTTGGGGATCTATCTGAGGCTTTTTCTTCCCCAGAAAATACTGATATACTAGATAATTTTTCACTTGCCAAAGTGATAGAAAATGAAAAAAATTTGCTAATTTATTGTAATCTTCATTACACAGCAGTTGGAGGGATCTGGTAAGTTTTGAATTTCAAACAGCAGTATTACAGCCAGAAAGGAATGCATCTGTCTGGAGCATTGACTCATTTTCCATCTATGCTCAGTATGTACACATCAAAGTCTCAAAACAAAAGTATTGAGTAAGTGGTAACTGTGTGTGTTACTTAGCAGGAGCAGTAACACAATGACTTCTCGGAATACTGCACACAGAAATAGGCATTTTCCCTAGTCTAAAGGAATGAATTGCAGATCTAGTGGGGGAGAGCAGGGTGGGGGTATATTAACAAACAAATTACTAAGACAATTAGAAATTATTATAAAACTTTTAATTGTGGAAAATGAAGAAAAAAACCAAAACAAAAGCAGAAGTGCAGTTTATGTAGTAGAAATCACAGATGAGTAGTCTAAGAGAATTAAAATACATCATTTAAGTAGATGTTTTCTCATATGGCAGTTATTTCTAACACAAATAATATAAAATGTTTAATGATTTATGATTGATAGTGATGGAAGGAGTTGCTCCTTGTTGCACAAATCAAAGGGAGTTTTTTTCCCTCTCTGTGGGAGACTGCAATAGGAAAAGCATTAAATCTATTAGTCTGTGAACCGAGTTGTAATACAACCACAAATTCATCCTAAGGATTTTGAGCACTCTTAAGGACCTCAGAATCAATTGGTGGTCCCTTAGTATGGAATAAAAATACCACACATTTTTCAACAAAGAAGTACATACTCTGTTTCTCTGCTGGTTCAGACACCACATGAGGAACTAGAGAAACATTTCTATCTATATTGATATGGCTATTGTGCACAGAACAAAAAGTAATCCCATTATGGTAGCAGTGGTGTAGCAGCATAGAAAAAATAGCATTTCCAGCCCAGCCAAAGTTGCTGGAAGTCCTCAGTTTTTGAGGTAAGGACTTTGTCCAGCCCTGGCCCGAGATGTAAGAGTTTTGTGCAATCTGGTCACAGCCAAAGTATAATAATGAAAGGAAGAAATGAGGACCTTTTAATTGGTTGGGGTACTGAAGAAAGAAGTATATGCTAATTGATTCAACTATGCTTAACATCATCTGCTGCTGAGGGCTGTGCTAGGAGCTGCTCTCCCAAGCACCGTAAAACCATGGTGTGGAAAGTGCCCCAGCCAGGGATTGGGATCAACTCCCCGTGACAGCTGCCCACAGTGGTGACCACGTATTTCTGTCTACCTCTAGCATAAACACCCAGGTCAGAGCTCTAAGCACACGCTTCATGCTCCATTTATTCACAGGGTATTTTACCATGCGATTCTCAAGCATAACACTGTAGTCAAACCCCTGTGCTTTACTCCACACCACACTGAATTCTTACCAAATGGACATTGACATTTTTTTCTCCACTAGGATGCCTTATCTTTGCTCTTTGCACTGTTTTCTATTTTGAGCAAAACTCTTTTTACAATTTTTTTTAAACTGAGGAAGTACATCTATTTCTAAAATTTGTAGGAATAGTTACATATGTAGATTAAGCCATGCAGAGAAAGGATGTTTTGGGACATTAAGGTTTTTGAATATATTTTGGTGTTTTTTTTAAGCACTGTTTTTGTAGGATTTCACTTATATTTAGGACATTCATGCTGAGGATACTTTCATCCTGGCATTACAATTCAGTCATCTTCCTAGCATATTGCTTTACTTGGGTATTATTCTCTTGTTCTTGTTGAATTTCGTCTCTGTTGCTTCAGTTCTTCTGGGAACTTATAAAATTCTTTATGAATTTACATTTGAAAGATTTTATTATCACTTTTATCACCAAACATTTTATTTTCTGCGCTAACTAAACCATCTTGACATTGTTGAAAGTACGTAAACGTCTTCCTAGTAGTGTTTCATAGTGGTGTTTCACCTTGTGGTATTGTCACAGTAGGCAAGAGTTGCTATCTTTAGGCATGGTGGAGAATCTGTAGTAAAGAAAAGCTCCATCCAAATAAATGTGACTTGCCTGTGTAAGTACTCGAGACAGTTTTGCTGACAGTGTTCCAATATTTTTGGGAGCATGATATTTCAACAACAGGAAGATTTATTTGTATACTATGAACAAATACTGACTTTGTATAAGTTGAAACTTTGGAGAGTCTTGTCCTTTAAAATGTCACATTTATTTAAAATTCTGCTAATACATACTGTGTTGTAAGCAGTTTAATGACATGAAATGTTCTTTTTAAAAAACAAAACAAAACCAAAAACCAAACCCCACATGCTATTTTCGTGCCAAAACGTTTTGGAAGCCTGCATCTGGGTTTATAATAGAAGAGTCAGATGCATCTTACTGCTGACAATTTTCTTCTGCTGTTTCACAGACAGAAAGAAGAATATGCGCAACTGTAGTGGGTTGACTCTGGCTGGATGCCAGACACCTACCAATGCCACTCTATCACTCCACTCTGCAACTGGACAGGGGAGAGAATATATAATGAAGGTTCATGAGCTGAGATAAGGACCAGGAGAGATCACTCACCAAATACGTTTTTGGGCAAAACAGGCACTAATTAAAGATACTAACTGAATTTATCACTTACAAAATCAGAGCAGGATTATAAGAAGTAAATAAGACGTTAAAAACACCTTCCCCCCACTCCTCACTCCTTCTCAGCTCTACCTCCTCACCCACAGTGGCAGAGGGAGAAAGGGAATGGATATTAGGTCAGTTCATTGCATGTTGTTTCCGCTGCTGCTCCACCACTGTATCCCTCCCACAGGGGACAGTTCTCCTTGAACTTCTCCAGCTGGAGCACATCCCATGGGGAGCAGTTCTCCACAAACTGCTGCTACGTGGGCCACTCTTTCATGGGGTGCAGTCCTTCAAGGACAGGCTGCTCCAGTGTGGGTGCCCCATGGGGTCACAAGTCCTTCCAGGAAACCTGCTCTAGCGTGGTCTCTCTCCACGGGTCTGCAGATCCTTGCCTCCCACAGGTTCGCAGCTTCCTCTCAGGCATCCACCTGCTCTGGTGTGGGGCTCCTCCGCAGGCTGCAGGTGGATTTCTGTATCCCCCTGGACTCTCCTGAGCTGTAGGGGCACAGCTGCCTCACTGTGCTCTCACCATGGTTTGCACCACCAACTGCAGAGGAATCTCGACTCCAGCACATGGAGCACCTCCTCCTGCTTCTCCACTGACCTTAGTGTCTGCAGAGTTGTTCCTCTAACATGGTCTCAATCTGCTCTTCTCTGGCTGCAGTTACATCTGTGCAATAACTTCTTTTTATTTTCTTCTTAAATATGTTATCACAGAGGTATTACCACCTTTTCTGATTGGCCCGGCAGTGGAGCACTTTTTGCTGTCTGATTGACACTCATTCTCTGAATAAAATAAAAATATACAAAAGTTGTCTGTTGAGAGCATAAACAAATGGAGATCTTGATTTTTTTTCCCTGAGAATGTGGAGGGTTTATATCCCAAGTCAACAAACTATTGTGTGGAGTTGGCTTATTTCAGGGCTGCAATCACAGTTCTTTTTATTTATACTCCATCAGGACATGAATTTTCCTGGCATTAATATGGTGACATGATACTAGAGACAGTGCAAACACAGGGTAAAAATCAGCACCTGCTGTCACAACTTTGCAGTCTAAACAGACAAAACACAGAGAAATTGAAGGCACAGAAAGGTGAAAAGATCCGTTGAAGGTGGAGCAACTATGTCTTGAGTTGCAAGCTGAGGACAAGCCTGAGACCAGGCTGTGGTTTGTTGGATCTCCTACCTCTTTGTAACTTCACCCAAATTAGTGAAAAATTAAACCTTTTTGTCAGCTGCTGGGTGCTGAATAACAACTGAAAGAATAATTTTCTAGGTAATTAGATTTGCAGCAGTGGTTAAATCAACTTTGGAAAGTTTGTATAACAAACTGTGAGAGAGGAGAGGCAGATCAGCTGTTGCTTACTGATTCTTAGCTCAGACCTTGCTAGCTCTCCCCATCATCCCATTTATCCCAACTAGGAAAAAACTCAGGCACGTCCAGTCACCTTTTACCTACAGCCATGAGATCTTCTGTGAAATATCACAGCTTGATAAAGCTAACAGTATAGATTGTTTTAGAACCAACTTTGCATTATAAACGTAACCATTCTGTCTGTGAAGCAGAGTGGGAGAACCCTCTAAATTTGTCTTGTCCCTAGAGTTTACCATAAATATTCCTACTATTTGAGACAGAAGATCCAGTAGCAAATCTGTCTTAGCAGCATTTAATAGTTGCCCATGGCCAGTGCTGTCTGTGGAAGGGTGTAGGACCAACAACATTTCACCCAGATGAGTAAATATCTAAGGATACACATAGAGGCACATGTGTACCAATATCTAAGGATACACATGTGAATAAGAAATAAACCCTTGAACTCAGGTTATTTATGATTATAAACTGAGATTATGCCCAGGACAAACACAGGATCAATAGCTCAACTGCCTTTTAACTCAGATGTACTCTGTGGTGGGCAGTACAGACTTTGTAACCCTGGGCACAAGAATGTCACACTCTAAATATTCTCCCAGCTGATTTAAACCAGTGTTACTATATCCCATAGGGTATATACTGTTTGTATTTTACTTGTTTGTGTAATATGGCCTTGAGGCAAGAATGAGTTGAGTAAGCTCTCTCCACTCAGTATTTCCCGTTCATGTGGGTTTCACACTTAAAACATTTGATTTTTTCATTTTCCTGTTTCTTTTTTTAGTTTTTCCCAGTGTGACTGTGAAGTGTTTTGATCTTAGCAACACTTTGCCAGTCTATCTTATTAATGTTTCTGCTTTTCTTTTGTGAAATTGGTATGTCAAAGGAATTTAGCTTGCATTGAGAGGATATGAGCCTTTGTTGTGAAAATGGACACCTTAATAGGTGATAGATAACACATGAAATATGACTGGAGCAACTAAGAGCTTGTTAGAAGCCAGAAAAAGCTAGTTCAGGGACTTTTTTGTGATGATTTTTCGATGCTTTATAGAAGCGTTCTGTATGGAGTTGGTATCCTGCTTCTGGCTGCAGTGTGATCAGGAGTCAGTGACACATATTCTGTTCAAAGATGTTCATTAGTTTGATTGAAGTGCTAGGTCCTTTGAGACCTCAGCCTCGCAGTTGTGTACAGACAGAAGGGCTTGGCTACGCTGCTGGAAGACGGGAGAAAATTATTGAGCTTGTGTCGGGCAGTTCATAGTTCGGGAGGAGTTGCCTCTGCCATTAGAGCCAGAAGCGTCCCAGCAAGCTGTACTGCCCGTGATTCTTATACAAATGAGCTTAGGCTGGTTTTGTGCAGGGCTGGGCGCTCACTGATGGAGTTTTACCCAGCAAATGCACTGTGCTATTCAGCAAAGGAGCGCTTGGAGGAAGCCGAGCCGTGGGCACATGCTGAAAAGCTGATTGCTGCCCGGAGGGACAGCAGCCGCAGCGGGGGAGCAGCAGGCACGCAGGCAGCGTCCTTCGGCTGCTTTTCAACACACGACTGACCTAGATTTCCCTGCTGGGGCAGGCGAGGCTGGGCTGGTGTGAACCCTGGGCCAGTGTGGGTTACTCGTGGAAAGCAGATTCTGCAGTGTTCCTTCTCAGGCTTACCAACACAGCTACAGCTGCGATTTTATGCTTGCAATGCATAGCTCCTTGTCAGAGCATCAAATCTGTCCTCCTGTTTCACCTCCTGGGCATTTAAGGGGTGGGGTTTTGGCTGCATACAGGCTTTTCCTAAAGAATTTTATGGGGCAAATAGAAGAAGTTTATGGGGCAAAAGGCAGCTACTATTCCCATAGGAAATTCTATGTACTTTGCAAGTATTGGGGTCAAAATATCCCTTGTCTGAGCAAGAAGGGTCAGTTCCTAGCCTATCCTTCACCAGGCTGTGGTTATTCATCAGTACTTGTCCACTTGAGGCGTGTCATTCAAAACTCACACCAATTGTTTCCCTATTTTGCCTTTTTATAGTCTTCATGCTGTATAATTTTAAACTACCTAACATTTCATATCAGTAAAATTCTAAGTTTATTGGAGAAGGGGTGGCATTTCTTCTGCAATAAGGAAAGAAATTAGTTAAAACTGATGTTTTTAAGGAATCTTAAATAAAGTAGGTCTCCTAACCTTGATGAGTTGCAGTAAGACTTGGGCATTTTAGCTTAAAATCCCAGCCTAAAAATACACCCACGTGACCTCTGAGAAACTGCCTAAAGCCAGTGGTAAGAGTTTATCTTGGCAGATAACCAACATCTCCCTATAGTATGAAAGGAAACTTGCTCTCTTCTGAGCTAATGTTAATTCAGATGGTGAACTGAAAAAAAATGTAGAATACAAAGATTTAAAATTATTTTAGATGTAAGGAAGTATTTTTAGTGAATAAATGCATTTAACTGCAGGTCCTAATGCTGCAAGTTAGTCATGTTCCTTGTATGTCTGCCAGAGAGGGTTCTTTGAATTTGATGTAAGAGGCAGCTTGTTACTGTCTGCAGTAATAACCACAGGTACCCAAAAATTTTGTAATAGTTTTTCAGTGGAAAATTCACGAGACTGGGGGGAGGTGTACTGCTTCTGAGGATATTTAATTGCATTAAAAGTTTCTGCTGTCAGACAGAGGCAGCATCCTATTGAAAAAAAAAGGGGAAAGAAAAAAGAAAAAGTAACTTTGTTTTTTTGTGTTAGCTCCAGTTTGTCTTCTTTGTGATTCTTTTGTATATTCTAAAGCTCCTGCTCTCTTGCACTTTCTGGAAAAAATGCCATAAATGGAAAGGGAATATTCTAAAATTCACAGCATCTTTCACAGGAGAGGAGGAACTTTTCTTTTACTAATAGTGCAATGAAAATGTCCATGTCTATTTTAGGTTATTAGTAGGACAGTTTTCTCTTCAGGTAGTTGTTATTTCAAAACCCAAATAGTGATATTTAGTTTGTATTTATGTACATATTTTACATAATTTGTTCAGGTACTTACATACTTGTCATAACATGATAATGTATTTATATTATTCGTGGTCTTTCTATACCTACAGACCCACTCAAACCTAAGATGTACAGAAATTATTGTCAGAAAATGATGGTGCATTGCAGGATGACCATTTGGTATTCATCTGAGAGTTACCTGAAATACTTCATAATGTTGTTTACATACCCACCCCCCTATAAGTGTGAAAATTAATTCCACAGTTAATTTGGGAAGCTATTTGATCTCTGTTCATCAGACATCTTGGCATATTATGCCTTCAGGGCTTTTATTGTAATTCCTATGCTACATAAATACATTTTTTTTCTTCTCTCCTCAGAAATTTTTCCAAGAGATTCCAGTCTAAAAGACAAGTTCATAAAACATTTTACAGGTAAGGCAGCTGCTTGTGTTTTCTTACATGTGCATATTTTAAGTCGCTACAAGTGTCACACCATTAATTTTTTGAGGCTCAACACCAATATTAACATTTCTGAAGTTAAATGTGTGTATTTTAGAACTAGAAAATTTTGAAGAACTCTAGTTTCATTGAATAATCAACTGAATCATGTAGTCTAAAATAACTTTCAAAACGTGGTAAGTTAAAACGTTATTTAAAATTCATTGTTTAATTTTTATCCTCCTATAGATGCTTTTCATATTTATTTTCACATTCACTAATTTTAAGACTTCTCATTGGACTGCACGTATCTTTAAGAAACAGACCTTTGTGGCCAAGTAAGTTTTCACCAAATCAGGGAAGCCTTTTTGCATCTGTCTTATGATGTATACGTGTGGATGCTTATTTTAATAGTGGAAACAGATAGAACAAAGAAGGATTAAATTAGTGTAAATGAAAAATCAAAACAACTTGCTGTTTCTAATATGAAGCTTTGTGATGATTACAGTCAAGTACTTGAAAACGGAGGTGGAGTTGTGTAATGCACTTAACTTTGGGACTGTATTGTAACTACTGAGGAAAATATTGTGCCCTCTGGATGTATGCAATAAGAGTTACCAGTGGTGAGGTGCTTGCACTGAATCTTTGCTCTCCAGTTCCAGCTGTTCTGTAACTCAGAAAAGTGAAGGTCTCAAAGAACGACACTGCAAATCTCTTGGTGATTTTCAAGGTTATTGGAATTATTGAAAATAAAAGCTAGGGAAATAGTTGGCTGTTGGAGCATGAAAAAGAGAATTGGAAATAATTATGCATTTCCTCTTTGCTGGAAATTTCAGGCAGCTCTTGACAAGAAAGGAAGGGATTCATTGTCTCTTTTGCATGTGGGAAGTGTACCCCAAACCTTTGGGATAAGCACAGCTTTAAGAATCTTTCTGCCAATGGCTCACTGCAACCTAACAGCACCAACAGGAACTGTGCCAGAGCCAGCTGGCCCTTCACCCTTGCAGTAAACAACAGCAATTGTGAACCTGACCATTTTCAGTCCATATGAGAAAGAAATTACCATAGACCTTCAAACTATGCTATGCTATGTAGCACAGCAGTGCTGAATATTCCTCTCCTGGGAAGGAGAGACAAGAAAGATTTGTTTATGTTAGTACTTAATCCATTTCCTCTTCATTTTTAACTTTGGAAACTCCTCAGCTACCATAAAAAGCTCAGCATAAAAATCTTGGGAAGCTAAGTAATGGATACTGAATGAGTTTCATTACTCAAAAGCAGGGAAAAACAACCATGAGTTTTACAGAAGGTATTTTGAGAGCAGTAAATCATAGAAAAGAAAAAGAGAAAACAATACTTGAAGGCCTGTCTCTGGAGCCCTTCATTAAATTAATAGTCCTTTTCTGCATGAGTAGTTGCCATCAAAATTGCTGGAATTACTTGAGTAACAGCTGGAATGAATGAGGAAAGCAGGATCATTCCCAAATACTGGAAGTTTATTTGTTGGCTCAGAATTTCTGCCTACAGTCTCTCTGTCCTTCTTTCCTTCTTTCCTTCTCTCTTTCTCTCTCTCTCTTTCTCTCTCTCTTTCTCTCCCTCTCTTTTTTTTTAATATTAAGATCTTCAGTGATGGAGTTTTCTGCCTGATGTTTTTTATTTTATTTTATTTTATTTTATTTTATTTTATTTTATTTTATTTTATTTTATTTTATTTTATTTTATTTTATTTTATTTTATATTTTATTTTATTTTATTTTATTTTATTTTATTTTATTTTATTTTATTTTATTTTTCATAGCTTTATTAGATCCTGTAATTCCTAGGCATTTTCTTAAAATGCAATGGAACTTTGAGGTTTTTTATTCTGTTCCAATTGAATCCTCCTAGTAGCCGTCATTAATGAAACTGTTTGATATAGTCCTTAGTAGTTCAAGAAGTAGGACATCCTAAACTAACCATGGAAAAAAAAAGAGAGAAGCTGAAATCAACATTATCTTTATAGTCCATTATCCTTACAATTTCAGGGTTAAGAAAATTATTGCACACTTCTCATATGCCAGGAATAATAGACACATTTTAAAGCCAAATAAGAACCATATGTAACAGTCCTTGACTATAGGAAAAATCATAAATAATCTTGTGAGTCATAAAGCAATCTATCAATTTAGCTTGGAAAGCCAGCTGACACAGAGTGTTTTGTAAGGCACAAATAAAATTAACAGCCTATTTTTGATGACAGGGAAGAGAGCTGGAAAACCATATATTATCTGAAGGGACATGGAATTTATTTAGTGACAAAAGCCAGTGTTGTCTCCATTTATGCGGGATAATTTCAAATTACATACTTTTCCTCGAGCCTAATTACTCACTCAGATAAAAAATGGCAACAATATTCCAGTTCATACTTGCAAAGGCTGCTCTTCCAGTTTATTGAAAAGCTTATTTGCGGCTGAAAAAATCTACTGAAATCCATGTACTAGTGTAAAATATATCTAACCTTCAAGTATGTTCACTGTCACAGAGAGGAATCTTCTCTTGAGCTCATGGCAATTTGGTTTCACTATCCAGAGAGAATTAATTTGATATATTTGACCAGGCTCATAAACCATCTTTCAAGTTACAAAATAAGTATTTTTTCCCAGAAATGCTTCCTGTCTCCTCTGAAAGGAAAGTTAGCCAGCACAGTCTGCTTCATATGGATCATTTTGTAGCATTGCTTGAAACAAGCTATTCTGATTCAGAGTTCCTACTTGTGCTAAATTTAGATTTAAATTTAGTCTTATTCAGTTGATGTCAGTATTTTCTGTCCAAACCACAGGATACTCCTTCCCAGCCGTCAGTGATAGTCTTGCTAAGCCAGTTATGTGATGCAAATATTACATTTTTGCTCTCCTTTTCAACTTGAATATCATCAGTAGTACTTTCCCGGGGCCATCAGCGGTTTTGGAAGGGGTCTTTGAAAACTTTTTACATTTGAGCCACGTTTTCATAGAAAAATAGAACAACAGGATGGTTTGGGTTGTAAGGAACCTTAAAGATCACCTAGTTCCAACCGCCTGGCCATGAGCAGGGACATCTTTATCAAATATCAATGTAAACAGATGGCACTGTATATCCAGAGAAGGGAGCAGCACACTATACCATGGACATGCAGCGATTTGCCTTGCCAAAGGTAAAACACATCCTGCCCTCTGCACGTCTGTATGCTTTTTTACTGGGATTATTTTAAGAGGAGATCAGGTTCCTAGATATTATTCAGCTGTCAATTTTTTTCCTCAACACCCACACTGTATATTAAGAATTTCATAAACCATCTATGTGCAAATTAAAAGCATTAGTACATGAAAGTACTTAATCTTTCTGGGGATTAGAAACTCCTATTTGCCTAAAATGTTGCTTTTATTTATCTTTAGAAATAGTATCCTCATTCCAGGTGTGTTATTCCTTCTATATTAGACTACAGACAACTATTGAGTAAACTAAATTCTATTGTAATTGTCATTCTATTTTTCACCATATAAGAAATTTTACTGCTAATTTTCAATTACTGGAATTTCAAGGCTAAACCAGCCCATCATTTTCATGTCATTTTTTCATTTTTTATATCATGAGAATAAAGACACAGCTACAGAATTCCTTTCTGTTATTTCATTAGCATTATTTCACTTGTGTTGCGTCATAGTTGTTTAAGGTATAGTAAAAGACTAAATGCAATTTTAGCGAAGAAAAGTTGAACTTAATGCTACGGGTTGTTGTCATTCATTGAAGCTGCAGAGCAGTGACACTGAGAGCTTGTTGCTAACTCATCCTTACTTTCAAACAGGGCCAGTCACATTTTCCTCAGAGTGTAGCAAGCACTTTCATCGACTGTATCACAACACAAGGGACTGCTCAACGCCAACCTGTAAGTAGCAAAGTACCTTTTAATGCTAGTTGTGATACTTATTTAAAAGCAGCCCACTTTTTCTATGAAGTGTTTGATGTCCTGCTCTTTTATTAACAGTTGCTCTTTAGCGCTACACTACAAAACGTACCCATGGTCTTCTAATATATAAAGATTTTCTGTTAATGCACTTGCTGTCAGCTGAATATCATGGAGCTCCTTCAAAGTGATGCTGAAATAAATGAAATGAAAACTGCACTCTGAAAAGAGCAGTAGAACATGCTTATGCAGAGGGCACACTTGAAACCATATTCTCCTTCTGCTGTCTTTAGCTTTACTTGTGCACTAAGATAAAATCTGAACCATTCTTTACCTTCTCTTAATGCTCAGTAGTAGGGTTATATCTTGGGGGTTTAGTATATTTCAGCTTGTGAGGATAATTTTCTATTATACACTCAATGTTAAACAACATAAAATAATTTGATTCATTATTCTGTTACTGATACTTTAAGTTTTCATCAAACAACTTTCCTCTGTGGGACTGCAAAAGCTTTGCTTTAACACAGCCTGGATATAATTTTTTCAGAGACACTGAAGAATATAAGTGTTCTTGGATAAAATGGATAAAAAAGCAAACAAAACCCCCAAACCAAAATGGAAATTCCTTAAATAGAGTTTACTTCAGCATTTTCTAGTGCAGTGGACAATTCAATGAAAGTGAGTGGAAAATAAGGAGTATGCTTTAATTATAGAAGGTGAATGTCATTAGGGATGTGTAAGCACAAACTGTGGACCAGTTTGGTGCTTTGGAAGCTTTTCAGGATTTAACATGACAAAACAATGACACTTTCTGACTGCATCACTCAGAAGCACTGTTTATGAGCGGCTGAGATGCTCTCTCACCATAGCTCAGCACCTCAGACGATTTAGCATTTGAAGGGGGATGGAGCAGCCTCCATCTCCATTTGCCTTTACACTTATCAGAAGCTGGAATGTAGGAATCCATGGCTGATCCTCAAAAGATATACATATAGCTTTCCAAGTAGACAGATGAATAGGCAAGGCATATATCTATTACATGCTGTGCAACAAAAATACCGTGTTGTATACCTTGATGCATGGATCCAGAGCAGGCGAATATTATTTGGACTCTCATGTATTGCCCAAGTGCTTCACTTTATTTATAAAGAAACACAGTCATATTATTTCTATTTTAATTATATAGCTTTTCTTAAAAACAAGACTGTGATTTAGAATGGTGCCAAGAACTTATTTTTTAGTTCAGCTATCAAAGCAAAATGTAAAATAAAAAGGGTGATTTAAACCAAAACGGAGTTTTTGCTCCCCCTTACATCAAGCAAACCCAAAGCAGACAGTGAGTTACATTCACCTGAAATGTTCTGTTCTAAAAAGGAGAGCTAAATCTTCAGAATTATCTCCACTTCATCCAGCACTCAGGCTGGTCATAGCCAAGATCTTTTCCTGTGTTTTTACAGGGGTTTGATATTTTCTTTCGGGCACACCTTAGTCATCACGGGACGTCTGAGGATGAGTTATTTCTTCTCCTTCTGACATGGTTATACACTGTACAAATATTTTCTGAGGAACTGAAACCCAGATAGCAGTCACTTTCTTGCTGTTTGGCACAATATATATTAAGTTTTATTGAAACACTTATCAAGCAAAAGAATAGACTAGCACCTAAGTATTTCTTGCTAGCAAATGTTAGAAAGGATGGCAGTGACTCAGGGTCCACTTGAACCAAGTGGTTGTTTGAACCAAGGACACAAGAGAGAGGGATTGGAAGTGGGACATTAGTATCTTTAGTCTGATGACTAGGAGATGTACTTAAACGTGGAAAATATGGAATTAAATCAATATTATTACTAAATGGAATAAAATGTTTGAAACAGCCTGACCTTTCACTATGCCATGGTCTGATGGCTAGAATAGCCTCCCAATTAATGAAGTAAATTCCTCCAGGTGCAATTGGGAGTTGAACCTGGTCTTCCACATCCTAAGAGGAAACTGCCCAGTAGAATTTTAATTCTTACCATCACTCACTTTTCCTCTTTCCATCAGATAACAGTTTCTCTGTGTAGAGTGTCTCAAATTCTAGTACAAATCTTACGTTTAATTTTATGCAGTTTTTTGAGGGTATCTGGCAACTGAGATTCATTATTACTGTGGGTAATTTTGTTTTATAGATTACAAAAGGTGTGCAAGGTTGCTAACGAGATTAGCAATGAGCCCTTTGTGTACACAGTCCTAGGATGTTTGCTATGTAAGTATAATTTTCCCCACTCATTTTCTTATTTGTTGAATGATCTAGTGGTTTACTTCACACTTGTACCTTGTTATCAGGTGTGCATACAAAAATGTGATATTAATAGAGGATATCAACATGCAGCTTTGGCGTTGTAGAACTGCCTGGGTCCTGCTGGAAATACCAGCACAGCACCTCTGACAGGCCCCGCTGTAATTAACTACAAGTCACTTGTGGCACTACAGTCCATAACTATGCACTGGGTGGCCTCTTACTGTTCAAAATTTCAAGAAGTCTGCTTGGTGAAAGAAAAATGCCCAAGGACATCATCAGCACATTTATTTCAGGCTGTTCTGCAGAGGGCTTTGTTTTTAATCCATGGAAGAAACAGAATATGTTGGTCTCAGGTCTGCCAATGCAATCTTCATAGATAACCTGTCATTTCATTCATTTCTGGGATCCCTTTTCATTCCCATGTTGTCTCCTAAGAATTTCTGGAAAGTTAACACCACTTCATAGTGATGGAAGGAAACTGAACATAAAGATATGATAAAGCTAGAGGCTTCACTAAATAGTCTGAGAAAGAAACCAGTCCATTCTTATTTATGAATTGCATGTTAAATGTGTTAATTAAACGGCATTGTCACTGACAAAAGGAACATCTCCAAGTGAGCTGTTTTCTCCTGTTGTTTGAATATTAATAACATGGTTATACTTTCAAAGGTTAATTTGAAAATAAGCACTGATTGCTATTATTAACCAATGAAATGTATAAAATCAGTGAATTTTATTTATTTAAATTTCTTTAAAGATGGTTTCCTTTCACCACCTTCTCCTGCCAAATACTGCAAGCTTGGAGCTTGGGGGAGTTGTGTATGTCACTTCTTCCTGCATCAAGACTTCAATTCATACTAATCAAGAATAAGAAAAGAAGAGTAGGATATGAGTCAGTGTTAGCTGATTTGATTTCTCAGTGGAGGTGGGATTCATTTTGGTGGCTGTGCTTTAAAAAATATGGCAATATTGCAGTTCTGAGAAGAAATGACATAATTTCTTTCTCTTCCTCTTTTCTTAACTATTTTCAGTCTCTTTGGCCTCTTGATTTCCAGGTGTTGCAGATGCTTTTGAATATACCAAGGACAATGAACCAAAGACTGACTAGGCATCTCATTACTTTGCCTGTATCTCCTTTTCATGACTAAAGGCAAGAATCTTTTTCTGAATGCCTTGTTTAAAAAAAAGTATTTTTTGGGAGGTGCTTAATTTCCTGGTTTTTTTTTTAGTGTTCTCTTTTAAATCTCAGCTTTCTCAAACTTCCCACCACTCTCTCATTTTCTGCAGTTTTATCTTTTTAGTCTCTGTTTTTCCTTTATCGGTAGCCATTTACTCCTCTGGATTCATATATCAGGGCTTTCAGAAAGATTCCTGGTGTTCCAAAATCTTTCTTCTTTTTCTTTCAAGAGGATGAGTCAAAGATCTGCCTACATATCCACAGTACAGAAGCATCTATCTCATCCTATTTCCATCTTTAAAATACAAAAGGATCAAAAGTTGCTATGATTTGCAAAGCCAGGTGTTTTAATTTGCCTGCCAAAAATACACTCAAAGATGTGAAAAATAGGGAAGGAAGGTTTTAAATGGTAAGCCTTGCTAGCAGCTCGTGTGCACTGCGTTCACTTAAAGTTGTATCTAGGCTGGCTTTCTGTCTACTTTGTTAAAAATAGAGAAAACATTGTAGGAAAAAGTAGAGCCATGATCTGGGTGTTTCCCAGCTGTCTCTGTGCTCCCTCACGCCATTCCTTTATCAAGTACAGTGGATAGTTTCCATTAGAAATAAGACATCCTCAGATCTTCGTGTTTACTCATATCCACTGATTCTTGGAATGGAAACATTTTCTTGAGAAGCGTGAAGGGTGCCTCTCTCTTCCTGTTAATAGGGAGTGCAACAGAGGAGTTACATATGTTCATCCCTCAATAACATTGCATTTCTAGCATGATTCTCTGATTGCTTCTACATCATCTTTTGGCACAGGGGATATTTCCTCGCCACCCTCAGACTAGCTTAGAGAGGACATGGCCATAGATCCTGTTGCCTGCATGGAAATTCGCCTTCACTTTAACATCTGAGAGAGTCTTGGAGATTCTTGGTTGCCTTGAAGAAAGAGGCTCTCTCTCGTGAATAACTGACAGCTATTTTTGAGCCTTTTTCCTGCCAGTACTAAAAAAGGCTGCCTTTTCCTCATTAAAAAAAAGAGCTGCAGTGCTATTATGCAAATATTTTCCTTCCTCGCCTGTAAATATCCGGGTATACAAAGGAAACGTGGTCTTTTCCTCTTCAAAATGAACTTTTGCTTGGGGAAAGCCAACCATCTTCCGCCGGGATCTGGTCGCGCCGTGGCGGGATGTTTCAGCACCATGGAGAGGTCCGGCGGGACGCGGCGCCGTGCCCCGGGCAGCCGCTGGCGTGGCTCCGGGGCCGGGATGCCGGGTACTTGCTGCCCTTACAGCTCTTAGAGGTTTGGGTGGGTTCGCTTTAATTACCTAAGTCAGAGCCCTGCAAGTGGAAGTAAAGCATTTGATGAAACCCAGAATGTAGAAATCCACGTGACTGTGCGCTTGGGGAACCTCCCTGCAAGGTGCAGCAGCGCGGACCCGCTGTGTGTTAAACCTCTTGGCATCGACGCTGAGGATTTGCCACGGCAAAACTCATTAGTGTTCACAGGAGGGCAAGACCCACGGACATTCTGAAGTTAATCTTAAGATCTATGTGATCCGCAGGAAACTGTGGTTTATGAACAGAATTATGCTCGGCAGTTTACTTCTCTGGTTTGAAAGTAGTTACAAAATAGCATGTTCTTTTCTCTTGCAGACTTTCTACCAAGGAGAGAATTCTGATTTGCCAAGAAAGTGCCTTGAAATCTTCAAAAATGGAGAAGACATCTTTTATCTTTTTGATTTACAACGTTTTGTTACTAGATGCATTTTATTTTCATATATTTGTCCAACATTCCATATTTGTGTGAAACATTATTTTATTTTGTAAATTTGTTGCCTATAGTTCAGACAAGCCAATTATTTAAATACATTGTATATAAAGAATACTAATGATATACTGATTAAATGTTATAACCGTACGCAGGGAGTTGGTAAAATTTTGCTGTTTCTCTTGTTCCGTTGTATTTACATTGTTCTGCTCAGGCTCTTACTCTCATTATTTGCACTAACTTGAAATGCAGAAGTCTGTGTAACTGAAATCTGAATAAGCTGTAAGTGAGGAAGTTCTACTTGCTGTGGAAGGTATTTTATATTATGAAGCTTTGTTAATATATACATATATATTATTGCGCATCAGAACAAATTTGCTCAGAAATGCACCTTGCTTTCAGGAACATTTGTATGACTATTCTGGATTTTCATCAGTTACATTTGTACTGGCACTTGTGGAAAGAGTTGCAAATAATGTAAATATAAAGACTGGAAAACTGCAATGCAGTTTTGGTGGAATAAAGAACATAAAAATAAATTATTTTACAGGAGGGGTTATTTAAGTATATAAAGACATCACTTATTTAATATAAAAATTATATCTATCTGGTGAACTTGAAATAATTTTCCACTGAGAACTTAAAATGTGTGGGTTTAGTATTTTACAGCGTTTCATTTTCAAGTGGTAAATTTTATTCAGCCATTTATTCTTCAGCTGAGTTAGGTGCAAGCAAAAATGCATCATGTACCTAGTGTGAACAACAGAAACCATCTGCAAGTATGCAAAGAGGGTAATAAAATAGTCCAACAGAAGAGAAAATGCTTTAAAGTATAATGCCATAAATCCAAGGGGTGTAATGAATGAATTTGGCTGGTGACACATTGATCTTAATTATTTGTGAAGAATCCAAGGCACAAGTGCTGCATATTTTTTATTTAAAATCAAATTGTGTTGGTAACATTTGCTATCCATTTAACTCAGTTCTTTTTTTGCAAGCTCATGTGATTGCCTTGCAAAGAACCTAGTATGAAGTGAGGCTTTTATGGTCAGGCCCAGAGTAATTGACAGCACACTTTGATTACTATGCTCAAATCACAGTTTGTGAGATTTATTGACCATTCAAGATAATCCCTTCAGGTTAAATATTATCTCTACCCTTTCCCTTACTGTGGGCTTCATGAGCCCCTTAGCTATGCCAAGCAGTTTTCCCTCTACAGAATAGCAGGAAAACTCTGCCCTGCGATTCCTTGTCAAATAGTAAAGAGCTGCCTTATTATCCAAAAGGCTTTTCTTCCTTTTTTCTACATGTTCAGTGTGCTTCAGCACCAAAGCTCTGCAGTGTCCTCTGATGCTCCAAGCAGTCCAACCCACAACTTTTAGAAGTAGTTACTCCATCTATAGTTCCAGCTAGAAGGTTATTCTGTGCTGTTTGTTTTTGTGATTAACTGGGTTAGTTTTCAAACTTTCTACAATCTCGTTCTTTTGATAAGAGCAAACTTTTCAAGTCTCCTTCTAATCCATGTTGGAGTCAATATTCACACTGAAAATCCCAGTGGTTTGAATCGTGAGGAGGGTATCTTTGTTTCTCTATGAGAAACATACTTCATAGGAGGATTACTGGCCAGAACACTTTAGCAGAGGAGAAAGAATGAGGCTCAGAACAGGCAGTCAGGCTCCAAGAAAAGCATTTGTCTTTAGTCCCACTTTTATATTTCCACTCTGGTTTGCTAGCTTCTCAGTTTTAGAAAAAAGTTTCTCCTTTCTTTCCTCAAGGGCCTGAAAAGAATTCAAGTGTTTGGGTTTTTCTAGAAATTACTTTATCTGATATCTGAATTCCAATGAGAAAACCTAATTTGGGGTTTTTAATAAATTTTTGGGCTCAAATCTAATGTGCTAAATCAAGAGCTTCACCTTTGAAAAAGTAAAGAAATCTTCTTTCTACTGAGTAGAAAAGTGATCAACTCCCTATCTCAGAGAAGATCCACAGATGTTACAGAAATGCAAAGCAGAGATTAGTGCAACAAGTTAAAATATTTATGAGGGAAAAATGTTCATGAAATGATTAAAAGGATAAAACCCCGAAGTTCTTCTTTCCCAGAAGTCAAATGGCTTAGATTTTTTTTTTCTGGAAACAAATTATTCTTTGAGGCATTTGTGGCATGGATCCCTTCTTTCTGTTTGGCACCTTTTTGATGCTCAGTATGCTCTAAATAGCTGGAAATAAAACCAACTTTTTGGTACCACCCCTCTACACATTTTTTTGTAACTATTCTTCATCATAGTTTTTAGATGCAGGGATACTAAAGTTAGTAGCATAAAAATGACATGGTAGCATAGCACAGTCGCTTTCCTGTTTAACCTGAAACATAAGTTGTAGTCCTTCTAAGATCTGTTAATGGTCCAGAATTTTAGAAATCAAGTCTAGAGGGTGGTTATTTGGAAACACAATAAAGAAGCAAATGCCATAGAAGCTGGGAGGAGATGATACACTCAAGTAAGAGGCAGTTTTGTCATGTTTTCACAGGATTGTTTTCCAGATTTTCTTTCATTTCTTCTCATACAAATGAACCAAAAAATATTTTGGCTTTAGAAAAACTTCTGATTATGGCTTTTCCCATTACTGTGTTGTCTTTGCACGCTCAAAATTTTTGTCTGATTTCTGTCCGGGTGGAGACTATTGGATGGGGACAGAACCAGCCTCTACAGTAGTGCCTCATCCCAACCTTTTACTCCGGTTAACTGTTCACCTTTTTTAAACAACTTCATTGCTCTAGACTTCTGAATTTCTAAAAAATGCCTATTTTTGTTCTGGCATATTGCAGAGAGAAGGCCAACAGCATAAGGCCAACAGCAATTTAACCTGGATCTGTGTGAATGGAGACTGTAAACCAAAGTTCAATTTTCTGTCTTTATGCTGAGACCATCTTAATTTTTTATCACAACACTGTAAAAATTGTCCCAGTCTGTTCTTTTAGTGCTATTAAAATGCAGGACAGAGACCCTACTCTCATCTCAGAGTGGTTAAAGCCACGGAGTAAAACAGTGTGAGGAAAGTGTACATGAAAACAATTAACTTTAATGGTTGGTGAGGTGGAAAATGACTCCATTTTCAGCTGTCTAAATGCATCACAGAGATTTAACAGCAGAGAGCAAGACAGCCAAGCAGAGTTTTATAAGGAACTCTTCCTGTGATAAGGGCTCTCACTGCAGAGGGGACTGTTGAAAGCTTTCTTAAAAAATAAAAAGAACCCAGTGCTACAACCACATAGGCAATAAGTGATGGCTTGAAAACCTTGTGTCAGAAACTGAACTTTTAACATGGAATGAGACATTAGTTTTAAGAAAATTATACCATGGAAGACAATGAAAATGGGAATAAGCAAAAATATGGAAAACATTAACTGTCAGAATCACCTTGGACACAGGCACAGGTCACCTATTGCGAAGACAAGAAAAAGTGTTGTTAGAGTAACTGAGATGTAAAACAACAAAATGAATATATGTTCAGACCATATATAAAAGATTTTATTAATGGCTCTGTTGGTTTTCAGCTGCGGGAGACAATGAGTGAAGTTGAGACAGATTAGACAGATGAATACAGTGGGCATAGGAGATGTAGAAATCCTAATTATTTCAACCTGGCCAAAGAAACCAGCATCTCACAGACACTCCTTTCATCCCTCCTGATCCTCATTGTCCACCATGGGATGCCTAATTCACCTGGGGCAGAAGCTTGCACTGGGCAGCAGAAATAGAAATGCTGCTTATAGGCCTGTCAGAACTACCCAGCACGAGGTGGTTTCACAGGAGAAACTCTGAACTGCAACAACTGGTCGGTGCAGAAGACCAGGATGAATTGCTGCCAAGCTGGGAAAGAAAGGATCTGCCTGAAACATGGGCCACTGCTCTCACCATTCCATCATCAGGGGCTACCTATACTGGCCCTGAGCTGGGAAAGATTGCTATGGAGAAGTACAGGAGAGCTACAAATAGAAGGAATGAAGGAAGGCAGCACTTAATACTCTGGAGTATGAGTTCGAATTCCCTAGGCTAATATTTGCTGCTGGTCTACATTTAATTTCTTTCCTCCTCCATTTACCATACAGTAGCTGAAGTTAACATGCAGTCTTGCCTCCTCGCTGTCTCCATGAGTATGAAAGCCTTATCCCCTGCTCACAGACAGATATTAAAAAAAAAAATCAAATATAAGCTATTTTCATTAAAAGTCCACCAGAAAAAGAACAGGGTACAAATAATTTGTGAATCTTTCATGTAGCTTCACTGTAAGATGATAATTGTTAAATATTTTGACAGAAATATTTATATCATTTGGTAGCATGCCTTTTGCTTTTGGACCCAAGAATGTGTGTTTTTTTCAACAATAACTGCATCACTTTATTATCCATTTAGAGCATTATTAATGTAATTACACTGCACAATGTAATGAGTGTAATTAATTTAGCTTTGGTGCTCATTTGTCCTTATCACTCCTTTAGTTCTATGGAAGTGCAGTAATTCTGCCACTTGCTTTAGTAGTTGATTCATTTGCTTACTTGCAGTATCAGATTCTTTTTGTGCCCTATATTGAAGATATTTCTTCTAAAAAGAACAGTCCTGTAACTGGAATTGCTGTCCATTTTTACACTGAATATGGTAATTTTTGCATTTTATATATGAAGCAACAATTTCAAGGAATAATTACTAACTCATTTACTACAAACAAGACAGTTATCTTTACTTGAAATATTCCCTGATGGTCATGCACTCTTACTTATGAAGCACATTTGGCAGTAGTATTCTGTTCTCTGCAATATGAACTCCATTTATGCCATTTGCCTCCCTTAGAACTCATTGTCTAAATAGCACATAAATTAAATATTTACAATTTCTGTAACTGATATTACTTTCCTAGTAACATTCACTTTAATTAGAGCTGAACAATGAATTTATGCTTTCATGGAAATATTTCACTTCCATATCTCAGAAAATGTTAGGTTGAAGCCCATCATTATATCTGTGCATAAAATGTAATGTGACTTTTCTCATATGCATTGCTTCGTGATTATCCAGGTCAAATTTATTGTTTTAATTGTTTCCCTATTGCTCAGTATCTTAAGGTCTGGTAGCAATCTTTACAGGTTAACTTTCATTTTTGGTGCCCAAAGTGACTTCTTATCATCAACAAATGTACTTAAAACTGATCAATTTTTGATCATGCTTCATAAGAGAGGGGTATGTTTTGCATTTGGTCATAAGAGAGGGCTAAGAAAGCCAACAAATTGCAGCCTTTACTTTCTTTCCCATTTTGAACCTTGCTTCTCCCAAGAAATATGCCCCTGCCTTGTGATGTCCTCCCTGCTTCTAGTAGAAGATACAAGGATCTGTATGGCTCATAGATTCCTGAATGCCACTTCGAGTGCTTAGGTAGTGCAACATGGAAAGGCTGCTTAAAGTTTTTGTGTCTCTAAACTTCCGTGAACTTGAGCTATTTAGCACCTTCCATGGGAATAATTTCTCCTCACATGATCTCCTCATCTTTACTGCCATTCTCATACAGTGCAAATTACTAACTCCTTGGTGTAATTACCTGTCTGGAAAGTCTATATGGAGATGGACTCTATAGGAGTTGACTGGACAAATTTCAGGATGATGTTTTGAAAGTATAAGACTTTAATTAATTTAACTGTCAGATTCTGAAACAGTCTTATAATGGCAGTTTTAAACATTTTTATTAGGAGACTCAGTTATGCTTATTAAATTATGTTAATTAAAAGATGATAAGACGCCTTCCTGTACTAGAATAATTCTGCATCTTAAGAGGTCTCTCCCATTCCTATACCTCAAAGAAATGCAATAAGTAACACTAATGACATCAGAGACTGAAGTTTGCAAGATGGGGGAAAATAGTCTTAAATTTTACCTGCTCTTGAAGAGTTCCTTCACATTTTCCATACCCTGAGATTAACTTGTACCTCTCTTATATGAACTGTGCAGCTGTCAGGGCACGTTAACCAGGCACATGGTTTATTTACAGGTGATAACCAGAGACGAAATATAAAAATGGCTGGTTCCGAACACTAGAGGTTTGAACATGCCCAGTCACACACAGACCCATGGAACACAGGAGAGTGACACAGCACATAAATCACCAGCTTATATTTTGTTCTTACTTGAACAACTGGAATGTGTTTTTAAGTTGTTCTGGGGCTGAATTGTTCTTGATGAGATTGGATTTTGTCAGTTTATGGAGTTACATTGCATTTTCCCAAATGAAATAAGTGTATCCATGATACTGCTTGAATTCTTGCAGTTCATCCATGGCTGATGGCTGACGGCTGATGCCAAACTGAGTTTCAGAGTTCTGAGGGATCTGCCTTGTTCTCCACTGTATGATATCCTCAGGCCAGGATGGATAGCAGCTCCTCGGGCCCAATGCAAATTTAATGAAGAGTGTCAAAGTCGTTGTCGCTGCTTTGCTTAAAGAAGGCTCTGGACTGAAACTTTTTTGTAGTAATTTTTCATTAAGACTTGATGGCATCAATAATAGAGACAGTTTTAGAGAATTTTCTTTCCAGTTTTAGTTTTCATCCACACTGTGTAATTACAAGAAACACTGGTTGGGTCACACTCTATCTTTTCATCACAATGCTAAGTTTTGGTATTGTATTGCAAAAGACTTGGAGGCTTAGTAGCACAATGCGAAGCAGCATATTTCAAGCATTGCTTTTAGTTTATCAGAGTAGAACTGGGCTAGAATCTTGTCAGACTCAAAGAGATCCTGGAGACCTCACAGTATGGTGAAGACTAATGTGCTTTGAAAGAGAAGTAATCTTTTTTTCATATGTATAAATTATTATTGGAAAGAATACAGGTGAATTCCAGACTGGCTTATGTTTGAAAGGAAGGAGTGATTGTTAGAACTCCCAAAATTATATTCCTTTACTTTTGTAAACAGAAATGAAATAGATACCAATGGAAAAACTCCTCTGAGTAAGTCAGGGAGGAGGAAAGAAACCTATGAAAAAGTGATCATGGAAATGACACTAGCTCCTGGAAATCACTAAAATACAAAATCTAAATAAGAAGGCATTCTAGAGCTCTGGAGGGAGAAATATAGGTCAAATTACACTTCCAAAAAAAAAAAAAAAGGGAGTTCAAGATACCATGAATGAGTGACACACTGTATCATGAAGTATGCAAATAGAAAACTTAGAGTGTACTTATCTTTTTTCCTAATTAAAAAATAAAAACCAAACAAAAACCAAAACTAAATAAGCAACACTCTAAGAGCTTTCATAGCTATCCAAGGCAATGGCAAGCTCCCACATGGGAACTGTGAGAAACTTGCAGTCTCAGGTGTAGGCTTAGTAACATGCATTCTCTTTTGGTGAATAAACACAATCCTTTTAGTTTGCTTTAATTTTACTTTTCCACCATAAAATAGTAAACTATGTTATTATTTAACATTAGTAATACATGTGATGAGAGGACAGGGAAGAGCAGAGAAAAAGGTATATGATGTTTTCAGAGGACTCTCTAGTGGATTGGGGAGTGCATATTCCAAGGCTTCTTTCCAGTTGGTGCTCTGCCCAGAATAGAAAACCCTAAACCAGAACCACAGTATGTGAAGCTGCTTCAATAAATCTGGCTTAAACAAGTGTTTAAGTTTATTAAGACTTCACTGTCTAAAAGCTGCTTGGAATTATTGCTACAGCTGGATTATAACATTCTCTCGCTGGTCCAGTACTCTTTTCTCCATGGAAATCTCATAACTCATGTCTACTTCATCATGATGATTGCTAACTTTGAGCCAAAGAAGGCGTATGTAAGATAATATTTTTGTCATGTGGAATTTTTATTTTTAAAATAACATAAGATCTAATAATAACTGGCAACATGATATTTGAAAAATATCTTAAAGAAGATGAAATCTAGTCAAAACTTCCACTAGAAGAAGCTGTCTCTACAGTAAATCTGTCATTCCTAAATGGAATTCCTGTCACTTGTTAACTAAAGTAATGCAATGGTAAAAAAAAGACTTAGAGGTGACCTTGAAACTTGACTCTCCCTCTATAAGATTTAGCACTCCTCCTCAATGATAAAAGTTAGATTAATTTATTTTATGTTTTGACATCTAATCATATGGAAGAAGGGACCTGGAGAATGGGGAGAAGATGTTGAGACTTGCCCAGGCATAGAAAAACCAGTAACAGCACAGGTTTTAACTCAGGAATTCTGATCCCACATGTCTTGGAAAGTGCATTCTGGTTTTAAGCTTCATGATGTTTCTTCGACTGGAGCCTTTGGTAAAAATTATATACTCTCTACCTTTTTACATCTCCCAGAGCAAACTTGGATATGTAAATAAGCAGAGAAGTGCAGTTTGTTTTAATAGGCTGAGAGTCTGGAGAAACAGATTAGAAGTGGGAGGAGAGCATGTCTATCCACTTCACTGCCTTGCAGTCTATGAGATCCAAAACTGACAATGGCTATATTAGGAGCTCAATGTGAAATAAAGACTCTGTTCAGTTTTTTTCCCCCAAAACTGTAGACACGTTTATCCGAGTTTTATGTGTTATATTGGGTGAACTCAATCAGATGCTTTTTAAAAAGGCAGTATGTACTCTTTTCCCATTTTAATGGACTTTATCATTTCCTCAGTCTCACCTATATTTTTCTTCCTATGCTCTGCATAATCTGCATTTTGTGTTTGTAAAGAGATCGCAAATAGCTGACAGGCTGATCTAAAATGAACTTGCAATGACAACCCATTATTAATTGGGAAAGTTGTTGAAAAGGGGCTCCACATCAACTAATGCTTTTAAACCTTATTAAATATTTTTGATTTATGATTTGGAAGTACGAACTTGTTGCTGGTAACAGTCATGTTAAGTAATCACAAATATGTAATCATATGGATTATTTGATGTCCAGACTGATTTATAAGACAGGCCTGCTTTGATATTGCATTAATATTAGCAAAACTAAGGCTACACATGTAGAAATAAGGAATACAGACCATAAATATAGAATGAAGAATTACTTCCTGAAAACTCTGGGAAGAGTTCTAGGTTCATATTAGGTGTGCTAAGAAGTTTTTTACTGAGAGAAAAAGTGGTGCTACTTTTGTGATATGTTGTATCACAGTGTTTAACTAATTTTTTCACCTCCATATCTGTGGTTTATCTGTACAGCTTCAAGATGTGTAGATTTGTTGCGTAAGCAGAGGGAGAGCAGGGACAGAATAGAAATGTCTGGGAGCTGGAAAGTATACCTTAGAATGACAGAATTAAAGGGCTCAGTCTGCCTAGTTGATTCTTAAAGGCTACCAAGTAATGAATAGATTTCCATGTTTAATTACTTTCCCAAGAGTGAGGCACAAAGGGACTTCATAAATTTGTATGGAGAGGTACAATAAAGACTAAAAGCTGGAAGCTGGTGTTATGCAGATTTAAATTTGGAATGGACCTAAATCACTAATGATCTGTTGAGGTATGTTCAATTCTCTGGAAGCATTAGGAAAGAATTAAAAATGGGGGGTTTTCAAAAAAATGTACTAGGATAATTCATAAATTATTAGGCTTAGTAAGTAGCTAAACATATTAAGATGTGTTGGCCTGAAACATATAAAAATTTAGATAATCTAATGATCCTTTCTAGTCTTAAAGCCTATGCTTTTTACTCTGCCTGTTTCTTTTTAAGCAAGACTTCAGGAGACTGACAATGGCTATACTCTATAATTAGGAAGTCCTGTAAACCATTTTAGGCCTACCTTTTCCTGCAAGAAAATGAAGGTTTTTTGATGCTGTACTGATAGCATAGAGATAACTTTGATGCATCCAAAATTTCAGATGTGAAGGTACATCTTTCAGAAACTTTTTTGTACTTCCAGGATAAATGATAAAACTATTTTGAATGAGAGTTCTCCCCTATTCCCTAAACTATTAAAATTAAGTTTGTTTATTAACAGCTTTTTTCTATACACAGGACAGACATGAACAAGCCAGCTATCCCTGCTATATGACTGAGTTATTAAGTAATGACACATCGCATAGTTTTGGCTTTCCCTCTTAGTGGCTGTGTATGTGACAGGAGATCAGCTAGAGAGAACAACTGTTTTGTGTAACTTAACTTTTTGTGAAATTGACGGAACACAGAGAATGTTTCTTTTTAATTTAAACATATTTTAAACACCGGCATGCTTTCCCAACATCACTCTAATGCTGTACTCACTGACTGTGAGAAGGTGTGTGAGTCCTGGATAACTGCTGGATAGAGAAATGGAAAAGACAATGTCTCTCCAGAGTGATACAAACTGCAAACCACCCAGGAATTTTTGCTGTACTGTGATATTAAATTATCTGAGGATGAAAACCAGGCTATGACTATAAATTCCAATTCAATAATTTTGTAAAAAATAAAGATGCCTAGTATTTTAAAAAGGGTTTTCTGTGGTTTTTTTTTAATTGGCCTGACTTCCCCTAGTGTGATTTACCTAAGAAACAGAAATGTACAAGAGTCTTTGGCCTGACTGGTCACTAGAGAAGAGGATCAGCAGCAGCATTAAAATACTGCCAATGAATAGCAATGAAGATGGTATTTTGTGCACTGAATTTATATCAGTCACCATCACATTGGCAAATGTTTCTGATGTTTAGTACAACAATAGAGAAATAAGGGAGTCCTGCTAGCACTATTTACTTTGGCTGTCATGGAATAGGCTATGCATCTTCTTCCATGCTGAAAAACCTCTACATAAAGGTCTGCTAATGTCTAGAACAGTTCCCACAGTCTTGGCTTGTGATGAAAGTAACATTCTCTCTGTGTCCTTCATGGCTTTCATCCCATTTGGCCAAATCTGAGTCCCTGCATGCTAGAGATCTGCACCATATGTCCTTTGTATATCTGAATGATGACAAGGATCAGCTGATATAAAACATAAGGAAAGACATGAAGGCCGTGTTTGCAAGAGGCTGGTGACTGCAGGGGGCAGATTTGCACTAATTCACATCAGTGGTGTGTGTCTTCAAAGAATGCGAAGCTCCGGTTATGTGCAGGAGAAGAACATCACATTAGCGTTATGCTTGTGCCATCTGGCACTAAGCAGCGCCTGTCCACAGTGCTCAGACAGACCTGCTCTGCAGCAGTAACACATGTATTGTGACCCTTTGATCTTATGGATCATTATATAGATCCTCAATTAGGAAAATGTTTCACTCTGCAGCACAGATGTGATTTGAAAACCAGTTACTCCAGTGGCCTGGATCACCAAGGGTTGACTGCATTGTCTTATGAAGACAGTGTCAGAACTCTGCCAGAACAGGTAAACAGTCAAAAACAATAGCATAGGGTGGTTCTTAGCACATCATTAAGCAACCTCATGGGCAATACATGAATAGTTCCGCACACCTCTTCTGGTAAGGTGTGTGGAACTTCTGTTCCTCTGCTGTACTCGTGTCCTGTTGTGTGCTACTGTTAACCAGAACTCTCTGAGCACACCTCACCGTGACACTCTTATGTAAGAATCACGACTGGCTTTTTGCTACCCACAGTTCATGTGATGTAAATTCTTAAGTTCTTCAGAACAGATCAATGAAATGTTAGTGAGCTGCTAGAAAGAATATGTAATACCTTAATTGGATTTGCTCAGTTATTCCCCCTTATTTTCTTCTTTTTGGTATGACTAGGCAATGCCAAATATTCTAACTGCTGTTTCCAAATGAAATTCTGTTGTCGGGCACCAATTGTGTTTCAAAGTAGTCTGGATGTATCAGAGAGAGTTCAGAGTACTTTTCTGCTGTATCATAGCAGAACAGGAAAGGTTAGAGTCTATTTTAAAAATGGTAAGGAATTTTAGGAAATTAATTTGTACAATAGTCAGAACTTTTCACCCTGAAGTCATGAAATATCATTCAAAATGAATGCAGTAAATCTGAACAAACCATCACACATTCAAGACAATGGTCTATCTTTCATTTTCCATCTCTCCTATGGCCGTTTATCCATCAGTGACTTTCTTTTTTTGTTGCCTTTGAAATCATAACTATTAAGAACAGTAAAAGAAAAGAAAAGTCCGGCAGCTTTGGTAGTGCTCTCTGTAGAATTAGCTCTGTTTGCTACTAAAAGCTGGTTAGGGACTGGAAAAGACAGCTGAAAATGCAGCTCTACCAGGTAAAAGGAGTCTTGTTTGAAACGCTGGGAGATAATTGCACTGAGTTTGCTTTTCTTTCTGTTTCCATGTCTTTTTGCTTACACTATCACAGAGATGATACGTGGGCACATACGCTGAAAAAGACACACTTGCTCCACTGTCAATAAGGAGGATGCAACGAGTTTTTCCAAAGAGAGTGAATATAAATATTTGAGTACATTCTGCTAAAGCAAGTCTTTCTTCTGGCCTTTTATTTCACTTTTTTTCAGCTTCCTGTTTTTCTGCTTGTTCTATATCCTTTCTTTAGGATATTAACTTTGTTTCTCCTGTCTTATACAGATGTGTATATCCCTACAAATGTATTGCACAGGAAATATTACCATGTCAGAAGCAGAGTTGTGCTAAAACTGGCCCTAGAATTATTGACAGGAAGGTATAAAAGGCCAGGAAGGTTTTCTCTGTTTGACATTTTTCAGCCTCTTATTTTTCTTTCTTTACTGCTTTCTTTAGAAGATGTCTTGGAGCTACAGTAGATGGTGAAGTTCTGTAAAAAGAAAATATTGTTAAAACCGTTGAATTATTCAGCTGCCTCTTAAATTTTTAGCACTTGTATGAGCATCTTTTTTTTTCAAAATGTCGAATGAGGTAAAACATAAAACTAAAGGAAAATCATGATCCAACTTTATTAATTTTCATTTTGTAGAGATTTCTGTAGAATTATTTTCCTGTTAATACAGTGGAAGCTTTACTGCTTGAATATTTAAATGCTAATTGAACAAATATTTAGGCAAAATATATTGTAGGCAACACCCCCACTATCAAAAAATTTATACCATGTCTTAAAAGCCAGTCCACCTGATTTAGATTCTGGTCTCAGAAGACTCTATCCTCACCAACAAAATCTTGCAGATCTTATCTCTGTTTGCTGCACCTGGTCAGGGCAGTGGACTTGAGCTGAATATGAGCCTGTGATCTGAGGGTTATTCAAGTCTAGGTGATTAGAGCCTCAAAGGGTAAATGTTATTAGTATATTTATGATTTAAAGACAGATGGTGCACAGCGGAGCTGAGGGAGCCTGGAAAAACACAGTTGGCAAGCAATGTCTCTCTTTACTTTGGTTAATATGATATTTAAGATTGCACAGGCTATTGCGGAGCTCTCTTTGATTACATATGAAATATAGAAGACAGATAAGGTTCAGCTTTTCCACACACGGGACTGATTCCTCAGCTGTCTCCACAGAGGCCTGGAGATAGATGCCCTGCTCTCTTCCCTGGCCCAAGCTCTTACTAACCCAATCCCCCCAGTTCCTTTTCCTAATCTACGTTAGAAACTGGAGCTAAAGAGTAATTGCACTTGCATTCCTCTGCCTAAGGGCAGGCTGATGGGATCACAGGACTTTCCTAAGATTTCCTGGTCATTCTTTCTTCCCTGCCCAAAATATAAACCCATGGAGGAAATTCAGGGAGCAATGGCCTGAAGAAGAAACTGCTGTTGGTGCTCCACAGTTTTGCTTCACTCTTTGGAATAATTTGTTTAGTTTCTATTCTGTAATATAGCCCATGCTTTGCCCAGAGCTGTAGTCACTGCTTCTGTTCTAGGCTCAAAACCCTCATCTCTATGGTGCTCAGTAGCAGAACAAATGCTTAAAATATCTCTATATTTGTATCTTACAATATTTATCCTTTTAAGCTCACGATAGCATGCAAATATAGGGAACAGTAAGAAAGCCATGCTTTCTGTGGTTCAGTAGGAAAGTGTTCTGTAAGATATTAATTTCTCAGTAATCTGTTTTATTCTCTAAGCCACCTCATGTAGAGTTATGTTGCTGAGTCTGAGCAGCAGAGTATTTTCACTTGTATGTCACTACTGCTGATCTCCTGCAAACTCACTGTCATATTTACCTTCTTAGACTGCTGATCAACTCAATCATTTTCCTATTGCCAAGTTCAGTAGTCAAATCCCTGGAACCAGGTATGTGAGTAGATTTTGGTCAGCTTGACAAAATGCTAGAATTGTATTTGCACCATAAATATTTATATTTTATTAAGCTTGCTGGCTAGAGTAAAACAACCTGTGCTCCAGGCATTTGACCACTGGGAGGAGAGAAATATGACAGTAGAGCAGCCATGGCAAAAAGCCAGTGGAAATTAAGGTATTATACTCAGTTTGAGTATATACTGCTGGAAGGACACCAGTTGGTTAGAAGGCTGGTGGCAGCTAAAGTCACAAAATAATGTGTTTGTGTCACTTGAGCACACCTATAGCTAAGGATTATTAAAATCAAATAAGAATTAATACCTTGGCTGAGATTGTGACAGAGACTCAAACAAAACCAGTGGTAAAGCTTAAGTCAAACTAATTACAAACTCATCTGAAGTTTCCTGACTTAAGTGTGTTTTCATGCCTACGTTTTGGGTAGAAAAATGTTCATGTATTTCCATGTATGAGGAAAGAAGAAAGCAACAATATTTAAAAAGAGCTTTCAGATGGATTGTGTGATTTTTTTTTTTTCCACTGAAGTGTAGAAGAATTCCTATGGATCTTGTTTTTCAAATTATATTTTACCAAACTTACAGTTGTAACTTAAAAGAAACTGGTAAGTTGTAACTAGATTTTCAGTGTTTATTTCAGAAATATTACTGATGTGTTTGGAGCAATCTCTTAAATATTGAGATACAGTGATTTCTATAGTTGTATGTAAGCATGATTCCTCTTCCAAACCTGTCTGGAACATTGGAAAGTGGAATTCACTGATATGAATTATCAAATGTCTGAATTCTTTGCAGTTCTTTACATCCTTAGAGGTCATTCAAAATAGCAAATTGATAATGACAGCAATAGCTAATATATCAATCATGGTGTAATAACAATTAATCTTTTTTCTTCTCAGGCTCACCATTTAGAAGGGCATGTATACAGCTTAGATAACTAATGCTGACTATTCAGACATCTGAGATTTTGTGATACCCCTCCAAACTTTAATCAAGCTACAGGGTTGCTGCTAATGAAATAATACACTTCTAAATTTATTTCATTACTATCTGTTTAATATCATTCAATAAGAGAGAGGCTTTGATCCCATTCATAGAATATATGTCAGGGCTGCAACACCTCCATATTGGCAAACAACATTCCAGCAGTGATCTAAGGCCTGTATGAAATGCTTGTGGTTTGATTCTTGGGATACCCTGACCAGGGCCAGAAGCTGGACTTAATGATCCTGATGGGTCCCTCCTGACTCAGCATATTCCATGTTTCTATGGTACTAAGCAATTACACCATCATTCAAGTCTCTATAGGCCTTGTTCTTCATTTTCATTCATCCACCTAAATTGTGAGCTGAATTATTGCTTTGTCAGGTCACTGACAAATTTGAACCTGAAATTTATAATTAAAATCCCAAAATAGTGAGTAGAATTGTCCCAGCATTAAAAAAACAAAATAAACATTTAATTCTTGTAGGTCATGTGAGTGTTTTGGCTTAATGACTTTTTTTAAAATTAAAGGCAAATAAAACTCTCCCCCAACTTTCCTACAACTGACTTTGTATTTAGAATTATTTAGAGAGTGCAGGAAATATCAGTTTTTCTTCTCTGGGAAGATTCTGAAAACAAAAGTCTTTTCTACCCTACCCAGTCTAAGAAGTATATGCAACAACTGTACATACTATGTGGAAAAAAAATAGATTTTGTTTTGCCTAAAAATTTGACATCTTCTCTAAATTTGCATCATTAATATCCTAATTAGACTGAGAAGAACAAACTAGTTTATAGTTTACACACTATGTAACTGTAAAAATTGAATATTTTTTCTAAATCCTATTCAAGGTTATAATGCGTTAATATGACTTTAATCTAAGGTCATTCAGCTGCTTCACAAGACTATGGATGAGATGGACAAAGATATTCTTGTCCTTAAGCACTTATCTGGCACCCAAATCCTTTCCTTTTCCTGGGGAAGACTAAATTTCTCAAAGTTTTAGAGTTTATAGCAGAAAATTCCTAGAGGTGCCTTTTCTTGGCATGTACAGCATTCTTGACAGAACTGGTGAGCTCCATTAGCCTAAACAGCCAAGGGATTTGCAAACAGGCTGACACAGGCCAGTGCTCTTGTCCTGCCCATCCTGCAATGGGCCATGCTTGCCCCTTGCAGTCCAGAAGTCATCCAGGCATTAACACAGCTCCGCTGAGGCAAGATGTTTTAGTTTGGGCACAAAGCCATGTTAAATTGGATCTATAGCTTCCAGGCCACAGCTGGCCTGTGTCTGTGAGCTCAGAATGCTGGCAGAGGAACTCTCAGATGTCTTTGGGGAATGTGTCGGGTAGATTTATGATTCTCTGGACCCCACGGAGAAGAGAGACATTCTCTTAGATAAGCATATAATGCTATCCCCCAGTAAAGCACAGCAGGGGAGAAAAATATAGCCTCTTAGGTCAGTTCTGATCACTCTAAAGTCCAGTCTGAAATCCTTCAGTTTCTTGTGATGTTTCATAGTCGTTGCCAAATTGATAACTCCTCGTTGCCAAATGAAAGGCAAAGTTGTAATGCTGACAGGGTTTCCCAGCTCTTTTGCTTGAAACAGTTCCATTTAGAGACGGACGGATGGCACAGAGGAAAGCCAGGCTCTTTCAGTGATGTAACACCCAGGGTTGCTGGTGGGGGGTGTTAGGTGTTTCACATCAAGTGGAGGGCTTCACTTAGAGATTATGAATAAGACCCAAGCCCGAACACCTTGTGGTTTTAATAGACTGCACATTTCTTCATATGACATGACAGAGTTGCAAACAGGAATTTTAAAAAATAATGCTAGAAACCCACCTGTAATTTTCTGTGTTAATATACAGGATACCCAGCATTCTTTTCATTTTAATGAAACAAAAAGATAGTCTATGATATTAGGAAAAAAATTAGGAAGAAGAGAAGTTTAGCAGTTATTTCCCCGCAACAGGTTTCTATAGCTGAGTGGTAAATCTGCTCCTTTCCATTATGCCAACTCTAGTTAATTACCTAGGGATAAATCCTGCAACAGATGTTTTAACTTATATCAACTTAGCATATTGCCTCAAGGCTTTCATGCAAATTTTCAGTGTTTTGAGAACATTACAGGGCTTGACTAAAAGCTCAATGTGGCCTTTATTAAACAATTTAACAGCAAATACTGACAAGAATGTTTGCCTTAAAATAGTTCAATACAAGCAGCTCTGTAGCAGCCAACATGACAGGCCCGGTTCTTTGAAGTCGTTAAACTTGGTAATCATGTCATTCCCTTTGCCTTTAATAATGTAAGGGACAGCACCATCAACTCCTTTGTGAAATTGTCCATGAATATAAAGTACCTGACACTTCTGACATGTTCAAACTCTCCTATGGAGCTTAACACCCTGCAGCACCACTGAAATCTTGGGAGCTGTCATTCTCTTAAACTCTTTCCCACCGTTAGGAAACTGTCCTTCTTATGGTAGTGTGGCTAATTCACAAGTTTCAATTGCAGCTTTGAAATATGCAGCAGATTGGACCTAAATAGAATAGTGAACATTGGAGGTAGTTGGAGGAAAAAAATATGTCCGTTAGTTTTAGTGTTGAAAAAGAAAAAAAAGGACCACAGTTTTACATGCAAAATGCTCTCGAGTGCCATTTGATCACAGACCTAAGGCACTATTGCAAAGTGATGTAGAAGTATCTCAGACAAAATGATTTATCTGTCTCTAGTTGCACACTTAACATCTGAAGGAAGGGTAAATATTATTAAAATAAAAAATTATATAGTTTCCTGTTATGCCGCTTGACTCAAAATTCTTTTGGCACTGGCATAGATCCATGCAGTCCTTTTCTCCTGTGACCTGCATTTATAGCTTTTTAGACATGAGACAGTCATCTATTTATGTTAAGCAGACATGACTCTGCAAAACCACCTTACAGTGTTTATTCAATGTATTGGGAGTTAAGCACCTGTTAAAGCAGGATATCTGTAAGAAGAACTTGAAGAATCCTGGTCAGAAGAAAGTGGGTTTTTCTTTTGTTTTATGGTGCCTGGTGACTGTCTGACTTGAAGGATCAGAAGTCCAGCCAACGCATTCCAATAAAACAGAATTTTGAAAAACTTTTCAATTCCTGGATACCCCAAAACATTCTAAACATTCTAAACTTCTTGTAAGGCAAGAGCTGTAATGCACTCTGTCTGGCAAGTTGATGGCAGAGGAAAAATAAAAACTATCTGGTTCAAGCTTGATATCTGCAGCCCTCAGTAACACAACTGGCACTAAGTCACCTATAGAAACAAAGACTTTGTGTTTATTTATATAGACTTGAGCTGTGTATTCTTGACCTGGGATATAAGCATCCCATGTTTTAGTGCTGCAGCTTATATCTGACTCTTATAAAAAGCTGAGGATACGGCTCAGGGAAAATGGATGTGCATAAAGGTGAAATCAGCACAGTAGACCCAGATACCACAATCATACTATGAATTAAAAATTTAGATGGATGTTCAGATTGAGAAAGAATAGACAGTTAATAAATGTATTTTTAATGACAGGAAAAAATCCAGAATATTTACTCTACAGTAGAAAAAAATATTTTTTTAGTATTTTCTCAAAGTGTGACATTGCAGGTGATTTTGGATAACCTTTTCTTACAAGCTTAGAGTTTGGCTGCACAATTGTTACAGAGGAAAGACAGGACTACTATGCTCTAGGAGGAAAAGAGCATCATGCTTCGTACGGTGAACAAAAATTGTCAAAGGGTTAAACGTACCTTGGCTGCAAATTGTATCTCTATAGGAAATGTGTAATTGCATTTTCTTAGGGATGGAACAGTAAGCTGATTTGATTCAGCTATGATCCACCTTTGGTTTTTTGTTTCCTCGGGCAAACAAACTGGATAGGAGATATAGATGAAATCTTGGACAGTCTGCATATCCATGAATGAAATAAGCCAGCCTTTGGTAGATTCAGTACTATTATTCAAACAAAATGCTTACCAGACTTGTCATATTCAGAATTTTAGTTTCAACTACTTCTGTGTTACAGAAGTAATACAAGGACTTGTTAACAATGTAATTTTTCCATATTTTAGAATTTATTAAGATGACGATAAGCACTTTTTTCCAAGCTGTGAAATTTACTGGTGTTTTCAGGGTACCTGAAGTTGGAACGGACCTTTGGGGTCACATAGTCCAACTCATGGTTTTTCATTAGCTGGTTATGGAGACAGAAGGAAAGCAGGAAGAAATTATCTAAGTTAAGCAAACACAGTAGGAATATTAGGCACATTGGGGAGTGGAAGCAGAGTTTGAAGGCCAGAAAAGCACAGCTGTCTGCCTCTCATGTGGAGAGTTGCAGTCTATGGAGAGGAAAATCCATCTCTTAATACTAGGCAGAGGAAAGAGGCAACTCTCAGAGATTTTTGTCTCATGAGAGAAGAGAGGAAAAGTTAAATGGCCAGCCTCACTTTTAACCAAAATGATGATGATCTTAAAATAGCTGTGAACTGATAAACGTGGTCTGCAATTTTGTTTTCTTGGGGTTTTATTTTGTAATTGTTTCCATTACAAGACACACATTACAGTCCAATCTTCAGCAGAGCTGAGCTCTCTTATCCTACCTATCAACAAATACTAAAGTCATTTTGGTAACCTGCCAACAGGTTACCAAATATAGTATAGTGCCATTCCCACAGCAGAAGTCCAAACATCGTTACAGAGCATTGATTACTCCTGAATGACAGGCAACTCAGATCTGGGAGACCAAATAACCCATACTCTCATTCTCCACCAAATTATTAAAATATGCCTTTTAGCTCTTGAATTGATCATGCCAGTGTTGTATAGGGAAGAATCTCCCTTAGTCAAAGGGACTGTTAATTTAGAGGAAAGCAAAGTGATTTTTTGAAGGTTAAGGTGGGAGGAGAAATCTTTTTCCTGTTCCTGTGAGGAGCGCCTCCAAAAGAATCATTTTATTGTCATATTTTCTTGAAACTGGGCAATCATTTCTGGTATTTGAAGAGCTTTCTGATGTACTATGATATATTGTGTTGACTAAATTAGAGATTTTCAATATTTTAATTGTATTAGAAGTATGCCTGCTTTCTTTTTGACTGTTAGTGTATGAATTTTCCTGTATTTATTTCTATAGCCCTGGTTCAGATAATTAGGCTCATCAGATCTACTTGGCAAGTATTTTTGTTTTGCATATCTAAGTCTGTACCAAATATTGTTGATTCCACTGAAACTGCATCCTCAACTGAATCTTGTATTCTTCTAAGGTTTTAAAAGCTCTTGAATTTCATATCTTGATGTATTTTCTAAATACATACAATTTTGTACTATTAAAAGGTGTAGTTCACAAATGTGAGAGATTTCTTCTCTCTAACCTAATTTTTCACGGAAGTCACAATTCTTTTTTTATATAGGCTGTGTATTTCTCTGATTTAGGGTCACCGATTATTTAAATCCAGAGCTACCTTCTATCTACATTTTGACCTCCCTTGAGTTGAACTCAGCATTTCCCAGAGTTTGAATCTCACTCAATTATTCATTCCTTCCACTTGGTAGTACAATATCAAGTTATACCTCAAAGCAAGGTCTTTAACCTACACGCCTGAAACTTTTTGTAATTGACGGCCTCCATGTGACTTCAGAGAGGTAAAAACTGCTTGTCTCAGGCGGTCATTTTCCTCATCCACACAAAAAGCCAAGGAGACTTAATCCTGGGATCTTCTTCTTCATTGCATAACTGGTCTGTGCCAGAAGAGAGGGAAAAGCCAAAATGGATCACACAAGAAGAATCACTGCAGGATAATCTCCTTTTATTTCTCCCACATTTATGAAGCTGTTATAAAAAAAAAGTCGTGATTTTTCAAGGCGGAAGACACAGAAATTTGGTTTATAAATTGTGCTTGTATGTAAGAAGATGACATATTGAAACTCCAAATGACACCTAAGGAAACTTAGTCATAAGGTTTTGTAATTGTATGAGCTCTTGGTGGGAATGCCTTTCTAACTCTTTGGAACAATTTACAGAAATAAAATGTAGCCGCCCAAAGAATAGAAGTTCTAATTTTAGGTCACCTCCTGAAATACAGTTTTCATTTGAAACAAATGAATACTAGGGCTTCTTAAATTAAAAATTGGTGAATTACATTTTGTTATCATCAGAAAATAAATTGTCTCATAATTGATCTTACGAAGAAATAAAGACAAAATTCTGAAGATCCAATAGAAGAAATGCTAATACTGGAAGTTAATAGACTCTTTGCTATGTTGAGGAATTATTTAGGTTTCTGAGATAAAAATATTTGTCAGTCTGCAACTTAACATTTGACCACATAATCAATTTTTAGCTCATTTTCAATTATTAATTTATTATATAAATTATTAAAGAGCATATAAAATAAAATAATTTGAACATAAATTTTAATCTTAAAGGTGTTCATTTTTCTAATCGGTGGGCTAGTTCTAATATGTTGTGCTCCCATTTCTTTAAAGAACTTTTAAGTTGTAAAGTTGATAAAATCACTAAGGTCAGCTCAATTTGATGAGGAAAGTAACATTAATATGGATGATTTTACCTGAAGAGATTACAAACAGCTCACAAAATGTCTTCCAGCAGTACACTGTGTGCAGCAGAGGAGGGTGGGGAGATGGGTGAAGAGGAGAGAAGCAACAAACATCTGGGGAATATGAATTATCCCAGCAACACAACTGGACCTTGGAGAGAGCACAAGGCTCCAGTGTGCTGGCTGGATTTGTGTGTGGCACATCCAGCAACAGCTGCTAAAGGTGCAGCTACTGCCAGATGACACCATGGCCTAAGGAAATTGAATGTATGGGCTTGGGGAATTACTGCAGGAGGGAAGAAAAACTGAGCAGCAGGAGAGTAGCTGTCTCTATACCCTGTTCCAGGAATAAATATTGTTGTTAATGAGCTCATTCCTATATCCCTATTGCAAGGAATTAAGTGCTAATCCACCAACTATTGACCCTTCAACTGCACAATATTTTTGTAGAATTCTATTTAGAGAATTTTGATACATTCTTGGAGGGAGTCACAATTAAGCCACGGTCGAGTGCCACTTTCTGCCTCTCCATGCTGACTGCTTGCTGACCAGATATGTTTTTGTTAGCTCGATTGCATAATGGATAGATTAGGCAGATAAAGACAGCCTAAATGGACCACCCCAAACTTTGACGGCCAGCAGCTGATTTACGTGGAGCATGTAAAAGTGTAGTTGATTTGCTTCCATGTTTTTGCAGATGTTACAGGGACTGCAGTTAAGTTCTGAAGACCATTCCATGACTCTTCTCCTTTTTTAAATAAAATTAGGTTGTCTCTAATTTAGATTGTGAAGCAAAGACTGTGCTTTGATTCATTCAAGTTGCAAAACCCAGTAACTGATGGAACACTATGGATTTGCCAGTGAGAGATTGTTACGTGTTCAGTTTATGGTCTGTCTGAAAAAGAAGCTGTGTGTCACAAGGGGTACCATTATGTTGACTTGGTGGGCCTGTTTTCAGCATATCCCATTTATTAAATGGAATTTCCAATCACAACTGATCTCCTCAGAACAGAACTAGAGCCTAACCACTACTGAAAAGTGGGGGAAATAAAAAATCTGGCTCTCTGCAGCCATCAGGAAAGACCAGTAAGTTCTGATTCTCCAGACAAAGTAATCACTGAAATGAGAAAACAATAATTCTATGAAGGTTTCTTTGTTGATGTAAATTCTGAGTCTTTTGAGATATTTGTATGAATGAAACATAAGAGCAGCATCAAACTTGTGCATGCATTCTAACACCTATACGCCTTAGAAGAGATTCTGTAATACTGAGAAATTCTTGATAAATTCTGAAGGCACTTCCCAGTAAAACCTGATGTGAAAGTAATATTTGGTACTTGCTGGCCTACAGCGTATTATTATCTGTTAGTAATTGAAAGATAGAATCAGTACAGCTCATAAAGGTGAATATAGTAGGGATAAATTGATTTAGGTTTTGTGTCAAAATTTATGGCAATCAAAACTTTGGATCTGCTGCAGTGAAGATCTGTGATGAGGGCAACGAGAACGAGAAAAGATTAGCATTAAGAATAAGCAGATTTTTATTTTCAGACTGTAAATATGCTTGCCAAGAACACTGTAAATTCAGCAGAACATACCTCTGAAGTAACAATTTCCTAGCCAGAGATTACTGTCACCTTGTGTCTTCAATTGTTCTTCATATTGTAAAAGCCTGGTTTTAATTTATTCCAGTAACATTTTGGTTATTGTACAGGGTATTTTAATGTTTAATTTTTAAGCCTTATACACCGTAAATCTTCAATATTATAATACCTTTAATCAATTTTCTGGATGTTATTAATATTTCAAATATGGATGATGGCTTGTCATGGACTGGGAACAGCAGAGCAAGATCCTGCACGTATGTTCAACCTGCAGCTTTAGAAATCGTGTGGTTAGAGGATGACTTGAAAAAACACCAGGATGGAGAGAGCATCTCTGAGTGGTGGGGTCACACAGCCCTTGATGGTATCAAGTTACAATTGCATTTGGAAAGGATTTATGACCCACATGGTGGTGTATTCAAATGAGTCCTTTGATTTGCACTTCTAAGTAGTGGACTACTTTCCAGTATCACTAATTCTTAACTGCAGTGCTTTATCCTCCTGTCCTGTTCTCCAGCTTCTACCAAGTATTCACAAAATCACTTCATCACTCTTTCATCACATCTTTGAAACACATCTATGTGATAATCTCCAGATTATCACATAATACGGAAATTTGGAACAGAAGTTCATAAATCAATTTATTTTAAGGCATGTTTGCATGTGCTCCTACAGACAATGCAACACGGTAAGTGCCAGAGCAAACTGAAGGCTCAGTGCACACCTCAGTGTGCAAATCAATTGCATGAGTCTGATCCTTCCTCCACACCAGGCTCTTTACAAAAATGGGGCACACCAACGCAGATGTAGTCAAACTTCTGAGCACAGCTACGATAGAGATGCCAACAGCAATTCTTCCTGTAGTTCCACACATCCAGCACATCCCCCAAAGCAGATGATTAATATTATTAGATGGTTACTGAAACTGATGGAATTGTAAGGCCAGCTTCCAAGTATGAATGCTACATGATATAGACTATATCTAACAGCCCAGCCTCTAGAAAATCTGAGTGTTATTACATTTCTGCCTGTCAGTTGAGCCATACTAGCTAACCCAGTGTGCATGCTTCACCAAGATGGGTAGGTAAAATTGTCCACCTTTGGTGCAGGATGACTTGAAAAGCATCCAAGCTAATGACTTTCTCTTTTTCCCATGGGCTATACGTGTATGCATCATCCACCGTGGCCTTGGACAGTGCACAAGATGATGCATCTTGGTCTTGAAGCTGCTGTTGTCAATTTTAGTATCTAGTGAGATGGCAAAAACTGAAACTTTGGGGTGTTTTCTTGTTTTATGTGCAAAACAAGTTTTCTAGTGTGGCTTAATAATAAAATCCCGATCTCTGAAGTATTAATCACTAGACTATGTTTACCTAATCTCATGATTTTTAGCTAGCCAAAGTCAGGTATTTTCATATAGACTAATATTCAGGGGTATACCTGAATATTTTTCCCTCAGGTATAACTATTTCAAACAAAAAGATGAGCCTTTTTGGGCATATTGTTAAAATACGATCATTCGCTCACAGGAATGCTTTGAAGTGAAGTGTTTATGCTTAGTTAGATTTACAAATGTCTAACACAAATACATCACTTCCCAAGATGTATGTTATGCTTCAACAAAACGATTAGTTATGAAATTGTGCATTAATAAAAACAGTTGGTTCTCTTTGTAGCTCAACTCCCTTTGCCCTCACTCTATATACAATAATGTCAAATAGCTCTCTGCAGTACTTCTGAATGACTATAGCTACATTATAATCATAATATGTGAATTTATATTATGCATGACAAGTCATGACCTATGAGGAAGTCAGTTTCTTTTCATGCATGTAATCCTTAAGAGCTGGAACTTATAGAAGTGAGGCAAGAAAAGAAAAAAAAACCCAGGCACTGCATGGAGTGAGGTCTAAAACCTTGATCCTGTAAAAAAGGGTGCGTGTATAACAGGACATTTTGTGAATAATGGAAAACATGCATAAAAGACTCCCATAGATCAGAGAATATGTGCATTTCAGTACCAAATAGAGGCCTGGATCTTGTAACCCAAAAGAAAAAGAGACCTATATTATACATCTGTGAGATTGCCTATGTCAGAAAGCAGAAGTTACTGGTAACTAATTAATTACTAGTGTAAGAGATGAAAAGATTTACATTGGCATCTCTTTTTCAAAATACTCTAACATCATAGCACCATGAAACTTCTAAAGAAATGGCAGATACAGGAAGAACAGTAATTTAAATACCCTGTCATGCTGTAAACATCATGGTTTTAAGACAAGTATTACTCCTTTGACTTAAAATGTCAACTAAAATTTTTGTACCATGGATATTTTCAGTTTGGAAAAGAAGGTGATCACTGAATAAATATAAAGTGATACTGTTGTTTATTTACTAGCAATAAGTTAAAAACTGTTCCTGACTCCATCAAGCACTGAGTGAATAAAAAAAAGAAGACAAAATTCCTATTCACAGCCAGAGGAATGAAGTTCAGAGCATTTATCATTTTTCTTGCCCAAAGCCCTACAACCTCTCTCATCTCCAACTGTGGTCTTCCTTTTTCACTACTGTACCTGACTTTTGCTCTTACTCAGGTGGCCCCACAGACTCTTCCAGGTTGCAGCTACAGAGGTAGAGAGGCACAGGACTTGTGCTGGGCTTACCCTTGCTGAGAAAGGTGCAGAATTAGGCTCAAATTATCTGACCAGTTGGATGCTGCTCTTCCTTCATAGGCAGGACCTAGACTGCAGAACCATCCCAAGTCGCATCTTCTTGGTACTACCTGGAGAAGTAAATCCCCCTCTACCCAGGCAGAACCATACCTGCATCTGATCCTGTTAGTATGGGTCTTTAGGAACTTTGCAATATTCTGCCACGTTGTGATTATGAATTCACTCTACTAAAAGAAGGCAAATTTTGTTCATCCATTTTCTATGAGACAAAGTTTTTATTTTAATTGATACCGATGTCTTTTATGCAGTAATCTCACCAGCACATTGCATTTTATTTTCTAAAAATACAAATTATTTTGTAAACTCTCAGGACAGGAATACATGTATTTAAAGCTAAGGAAGAATTCTCATTCGGTTATGTAAAAATACATGCTCTCTTGGTATTTTGAATCTCTAGGTCACAGAGTTTTTATTTCAAGCAATAATTTCTCTGGCACTTGCACTAATGTTTTAACCAAAACCATTAAATTCAGGAAATAAATAAATGAAGGAAGGAAGCAATCATATTTTTACAGGCAAACATGCATAGGTGCTAACTCCACAAAAATTAACTAGCAGAATTTGTGTCTCATTATGACTGGAAATATGACAAATCGCTTGGCAGATAATGTGTAGGAGCAACACATCCTGTTAAGGAAGATGTAAGTGGCTAAGGAACAGAAAATTAAGATTGCAGGTTGTGTAAAACCTTACAAGAAAAAAACATTTTTGCAGTCGTTTATTGTTTGAAGCAAATGTGTTTCAAAAACTCACATTTGAATGCACACATGGATAATACATGAATGAGCCACAGCTGAAAATTCCTTTTGCTTTTCATCCTTAGACAAGCAAATATGGCAGTTTTAAAATTGAAAAAAAAAAAATTCAGATAAACTTTGAATGTTCTTCCATTTGAAACTTTATCAAAAATAACACGCAGCAGTAACTAAATTGCAATATTAACTAGATAATACAATTGCTGAAATATTTTTTCTATGTTTTGCTTTTTATGGAAAGTCTGTATTTATGTGGCATAACATTATGCATGTTCTCAATTTTCAAAGGTTCCAAAGCAAATTATCATTACAATAATTACTAGAAAGAAATATAGTGATTATTTTTAGTAATAAGCAAGCATCAACAATGTATTCTATCAGAAAATCAGAAAAATGTATTTACTCTACACTTTACCATCTCTTTTTAATTTTCTCCATAGATTTCATTCATCATTATTCCAGAAAAGTATTTTCTTGCCTGTAATGAACTTAATTCTTTAACTAGCCATTTTCTGTTTTGATACAGCAGTTTCTCTTCTAAAACATAGAGCTAATGCTCACTTCCTAAATTCACTCTTCACTTTCTCCGCACAGCCTGCTCACCTCTCCCCACAGACCTTCCAGCTGGTGACCCAGAGCGCAATTCCCACCTCTGTGGGAATGCCTCAGCCCTCCCTTCAACCCCAGGGCTGGAGAGCAGCATCCGAGCAGGACTCAGCTGAGCTAACTGATGTGATAGGGGCTACATCTCTCTCTGCTCTTCCCCATAAGCTCTGTAACCTCCCATGGAGGGCTCAGCACCTGGATTTGAAGCTGACAGAAACTTGCACACAGAGCCAGAGCAGATGTCTGTAGACATTTTATTATTGCTTAACAAAACCCATTATTGATCACCCTAATCCATGAAGAAGTTAAAAACTTTTTTAGGTTCAGTGCAGAAGTCTTCTGTCTGCCTTTAAAATACAATAGTTTAATTAATGTCTAGGGTAAATATAACCTTTGATTCATTCAATTGTTGTTATGCTTTCTTGAACTTGGCCTAAAATTTCTTACAAAAACTCCTATTAATGCCATTAACAATTAGAACCAGGGCAAATAAACCCAAACTTATAAGATTACTTTACAAGGTAACATTATAGTCAATAAGCTTCATCAAGAGTATGGCAGGGCTTCATAATATATAAGTGGTTAGTGCTGGTCAGTGCAGCGAATGTAGTGGCATTTCATTTTTTATCAATGAAAAAGATAAAATTTACTACCAATTATCTTTTTTCGTATCTGGCAAAGTTAAAGTATCCCAGTAAGTCAATGCTATGATGTTTGCTGCTGCATCTCATGAAAAAAACCAGGGCTTTCATGAGGTGGTAACATCACTAATAAATAAATGAACTCTAGAATAGTTAGTGAGACCCGATCTTATCCTCTTTCAGTTGTCTATTCTTTCCAGAATTGTCACAGACAATAAGATACAAACTACACTGTAACTCCTGGCTATGTATTCTTTAAATTCTTATATGCCTATTCTTGCTAAAGTTCCTGATAGCAGAAAAAAAATAAATTGCAAAATTATTTGCTCATGCAAATATGTATTCGGGATTGATGGTTTCTTTGTGATGTTATAACTCATATTTGAACAGTATCAGATTAGAATTAGGGCCTTCATAGCTTCTGTTTGTTTGTTTGTTTGTTTGGCATGCCTTCCTAGAAATGAGCACTTGGTAAAGTGCTCCAATTGCACTAAGAGAGGACTCCCGTGCAATTATTAGTGCCCTGCTTTTGCAATCAAATATTCCAGGTTAAAACCACATGGGACAGCCTAGGGCTGTGGAAATATCCCTCACAGAGCACTTGGTACTCCTTTTCTATATAAATGATGCTGACATTTCTGTAATTTCTTTGGGAAGTCTCATGCATTGAATGGTAGGTCAGAATTCCTGCCTCTTTCATTCATACTTTTTAACAATAGCCTGCCTTGCAAAACTGAGGTGAACAGGATTTGGCTAAAGTTTTTAACAATGGCTCTTTGTATTAATGCACGAGCAGAAACAGTTGTTGATAAACAGGTTTACTTGCTGTTCATTCTTTCCTTTTCTAAAGAGACTGACCTCTCAGTTTGGAAAGTGACATGATCAGCTGGAGAATATGAAATTGAGAAGTGTGAGCTGGAAAATGAGGTGGTCTCCAAGCAGCTATAAATCATTAAGAGTAAAAAGTGGGCAAGTCTAAAACCCCATAATTAATTTGCGAGAAACTAAGCTACATTCTGGAAACATTGCATTTAAAACAAGGAAATTTAAAATCTCACACATCTCTGCATGTAACGGCTTCTGTGGAACAGAAAATTGAATAAAACACACAGGAGGTTTCACATTTGTTCTTTAGTTCCTCTAACTACAGTAAGCTAGGTAGAATAGTGTGTTATTACTGTTTTCCTTGGATGCTTAGGAACAGAAGGTCAAACTAACTTTGTGAGCTATTCCAAGAGTTTATAGCACTGAACCAGAGAAAGCCAGCAGTGAGACCAAATCTTACATCCTCTTTTCAGAACACATTTGGCTGGCACCTCAGCTAGTCAAACAACTCTGAACTCTTACAGTTTAGTACCTCTTTTGGACAAGGTTCTGAATGACTTTCACTTTCTCTGCTCCCCAGAGTGAAGATTAACAAAAAAAGTCTGTTAAATCACAGCTTGTCCTTGTGAATACCTTCCCAAATGAGTTCCAACAAGGATTAAGCTTCCAAGGCATAAAGGCTGGATCTGTAAAGGAAACTTGTGCTTCCAGCATAAACGGACCCATGAAATAAATATCCATAGCTTTATGGGTATGATAACACAATACCTTGTTATCTTATGTCAGTTTTTCACTCCACCTTTTTATATTCAGTTCATAATCTAAGGCAGTCTCTTGCACTACAGAATAAATTCTGCAAACTGAAGATAAAGGTTTCTCTGTGAGGCAGCAGTTATAAATATTGCAAAAGGTACTAGAAATTTAGACATATCACCAGGAAAAAAATAACCTTTATAGAAACAGACTACTAAATTTTCCACTGATCAATACAAATTATAAATTGTAATATTGTGATACTTTGGATTGTCTGCAATGATAAAGGCACCATCTGCTGCAAAGTTTTCCTTCAAACAAGACTTACTGTTCATTTAGTGACATTAAGGCATTACATCATCTGTGATGACATCTCCATCTGTCACTGTGATCTTATCTAATCTCTTTTTACTCTCTAGGATTTTGAAACCATATAACAGCAACTTGAAACTATTTTAAACCTTAGTAGAATCCCAGACTGTAAAAATCTTTGATTTTGTTACTGGTTGTCTTTTATTTTCTTCATCATCTCCTGTGTTCACTGTTTAGTAATTTTTCATTTCCAAGTAGATGACCAATGAGATCTGACATGTCCTGTTTCCTCAATTTAATCTCTTTATTTTTAGCCAAGAGTTATTTCTCTGGCTTACTGAAAGTACTTTTTGCTGAACTTTTTGTCACCTAGCACTTTTATCTCCATTTTTTCACGAAATCTTTTCCAATTCTTTTATTGACCTCCTACCACCACTAGCTCATCACTATCAGAGTTCTTTTTTTCACTCCAACCTCCTTTGATAGCCCAGTCTCCATAATCATCAGTACTTAACATAGTAATTTTTTCCTATAGTTAATCAGTGCAATGACTTAATTCCCTATTTATTGTAAGTCACCTGGCCAAAGCAACTGTAAATTCACATCTCATAACTATATTCTTTCCTTGTTTTTCTTAAATTTGTGGAAAACTCAAATTGGGTGATCTTGCTTTGTCTACTCTTAAATGTATTGCCAAATTCTGAGCCCAAATCCCTATTTATCTTCACAACCCTGCTCTTTCATGACATAGAGGCAGGACAAGAGAAAGATTTGAAAAAATGAATGTATTTTCCTCCTTGAAGAAGACCTAAACATATTCTGAGAGAAAACTGATAAATTGTAAAGTAACTTTCCTCTTCCCTTTGTCTTGCCTTCCCTCCCCTCATCACAGATGCTAATCTGGTATCCTCCTAATCCAATCTCAGGCTTCACTGATTTTATCCCTCCACCTGATCTCTCTCATGATCATTATCTCTCCTGTTCCTTTCTCTCTCTTTGCCCCCAAGTAAAAGCATTTTTAACATCTTTGATGTTCTTATAGTAACAAGCTGTCCCTGTTCAGGTCCTGCTACCAGTTCATCTTTTATAATCTTATAATAAAATTGTATAGAGTACAACTGGCATGCAAAACAATCCAGACTCTCTGCAGCCTCCTGACTCCACTGAAACCAATCTTAACCACTGTCTTGATTCTAACAAACCACAGAAATCAGACTCCTTCATTAGAACCAGTTGACTTTTTATCCTGTTGAATTTACCTTTGCAATATTTTCCTCACTTTACTTCTGTTTTGTTGTTTGGGTTTTTAAAAATTTTTATTTATCCACTATCTCAATCACCAAGAAAAGAGAAAAATATAGCAAATAATAAGGAAGGAGACCTGATAAATCATCTTGATCTAGCAAATAAGCATGCAAAACTTGACCTTGCATACCTAAGATCAGGACTAGTTTTAGGAAGGAATAGATAAGTGGTTTTGACCTAGAATATGGAAATATCCCATTTATTTTTCTGGCACCACAATATGGTGTGACTTAAAATTTACAGTGGTAGTAACATGCTTTGCCTTACCTACAAGTATTTCTATCATGAATTGTTAGAGTTCATGGCCCATCAGACTGAGGCAGTTGAAAAGGTAGAAAGCAAGTACCCTAGAGAAATCACAAAGAAGCTTTCCAGCTGGCAGTGCCAGTGTTCTCCATCTTTCTCTGACTCTACTATGTTAATGAAAGAGAAAATTACCTCTGCTTTTATCGTGAGGAGTATAAAATTATCTTTTTTTTTTCTTTTCCTGTAAAATCTTTAAAAATTGTGTTGTAATGGGGCAACAGTGATTACTTTCTACATGATCTAGTGATGATGCAAGTAATTCAGGAGGCTTGCTACTATCTCTTAACATCTTTATGCTATGTAGAATTATGGGGTAAATGGCCTGATTTATTTATTTTTCTTTTCCTTTGAAATGTTCAGAGATTATCTAGCCAAGAACTCAAGTCAAAGAGGTTTGCCTTTTCAGGAAAATCTGTCGGTAACTCTCATACTTCATAACTTGTGCATGGCACAGATATGAGTTGCTCTTTATGGTTGTTGAATTTTGTACTGTAGCACTCGCTTTCCAAAACTTGAATATTTTACCTGTCTGTCAGGCTGGGATGAGAATCTCGTTTTCAAGCACTTCTGTTCTGTGTGTGAACTCACTGAATGGTATTAAACCCCAGCCTGATACTGTTGCTTGCAGTGATACAAATGGTAGGAGTACAGTTCTTTCCATTCTTATTTCTGCTTTCTTCACTCTCAACAGATCCTAAGGGTTTCTTTTTGAAAAGAGAATCTATACATGGTGATAGTCACAAATAGATATATAAATAAATCTTCTTCTCGATTAATATAATATATTACTAAGTAGGCTTGTGTTTGTGATGCATGTTTTTCTCAGAAAACATTGTGTTAATTAATGTCATCACTGGATGAGGTGCTCAAATGAGCTACTGCACAGCTTCCTAAAAAAGTTTTAAGTTCTGGAACTAACTAATTAAAGCATTTACTTTCAAGTGATGCAGCCAAGTTTTTCATAATGGCACATTTAAGATGATGACATTGACTTCCAAAAAAGCTTTCCCTTAAAAACAGTCTCATATTGAAGTTCATTTGATGGGTTTGTTTTTTTGATAGTGCAAGAAGCAGTCAGACATCTTAATCTCAACCCTAGTTAACATTTTTTTTCTTCAAGAGGGACTATATTGCTGAAGCCTTTTTCATTAAATGTTTTCAGTACGCTAAAACCTGAGAAGCCAATATACTTAAATACCTGTATTGGTGAATGTTGTGTCTTTCAGTTGACACTGATGAACGATTTTACAGGGCAGGTAGCCAGGCAGTCCTCTAGCATCTGAGGACCATAGGGCATCTTTCTTGAAGTCTTTTTGCTACAGTTCAATCAGATATAAAGATCTTAGCTTGAGTTTCGCTATGTATAGTTTCCACTGCATATTATGTGTGAGATACTATTCTCTCCAGTTCTTCTCTCTACTAGTTCTACTAGTGGGCTTATTTGCATGCTTACTGCAGTCATATGTACAGTCTAGACACAAAATCATCAGTTCTCCTATGTGAGAGGAACCCATAAAAGAAACCAGAAGCACAGAGCACTTGAGGATTGGAGGGAACTCCCGGAGACAGCCACGTCTGCCCAAAACAGAGTCAGCTATAGAAGGTATCTGAAGACCGACTCCAGTTTGATTTTGATGTCTCCAAAGACAGAGAATGCAGCTTTCCTGGGCAACCTGTCCCAGTGTTTGACCACTACCATGACAAAGAATGTTTTATAAACTTCAAAGGGCATTTATTGCATATAAATTTGTTTCTTTTGCTTCTTGCCATTTCACTATCAGCTCCATCTTCTTTACCCCCTTCCATCAGGCAGTTATTCACATTTGTAAGACCCCTCCCTTAGTCTTCCATTCTCCAGGATAAACAATGCCAGTTCTCTCAGTCTTTTCTTGTTATAGCAGATGCTCTGTATCCCTTCCTTATCTTCATGTTCCTTCGCTGGACTTATTCCAGTATGTTCATTTCTTTATCATCCTGGGGAGTTCAGAACTGGACACAGCACTCAGGTGTATCTTCATTTACAGAGGACAGTAATCACTTCTGGTAATGCTCTGGATGAGCTGACAATGCTCTCCCAAATGCAGACCAAGATGTAGTGCCCTTATATTCTGCAAAGACATACTGGTGCCTCGTGTTCAACTTCTTGTCCGCCAGAATGTGTAGGTCCTTTTCTGGAAAGCTGCCTCCCTTCTCCTCAGCCCCCGGTCTGACTGAGGGGTGTCTGGAGTCCAGTCCTCTGTGGGTGCAGGACTTTGCAGTTCCTTTTGCTGAACTTCCCAATACACCTGTCAGTGCATTTCTCCAGCTGGTTGAGATCCCTCTGAATAATAGCAAATCCATCTGGTTTATCAATCACTTCTCTCGGTTTGAATCATCTTCAGACTTGCTGAAGGTTCACTCTGTCCTATCCCCCATGTCATTAATGAAGATATTAAACTGTTTTGAACCCAATTTCAGCCCCTGTGGGATCCCACAATTGCTTGGTCTCCAGCTAGATTTGAACCTGGCAGTTTTCAGTCCACCTCACTCTCTGCTTATCCAGTCTCTACTTCCTCAGTTTGTTTGTCTGTAAGGATGCTGAGAGAAATGGTGTTGAAAGCCTTACTAAAATTGAAATAAGCAACAACCTCTGCTTTCTCCTCACTCACCAAGTCAGTAATCTTATTTTAGAAGCAGAAAGTTTTTTGGGACAAGTGGATGTGGGAGTGAAACAGCACATTAAATATCATCAGTTGAATGAGTTTTTGTGCCCTCTTCAAATTACATGTCAAGAAGACAAGCTATTTGTCAATGGTGAGAATGTTTGGTTGAATTCAGCAAAAGAATGCAAATTATTCTATTTTCAAATTGAATTTAAGTCTCCATATTGAGCTGTGGTTTTACATTCTTAAAAGCTCTTGCTGCTCGCTGTTGAGAAATTGGCTACTTTAGCCTTTTCCATCAGTGCATACTAGCATGTTTCTCCCTAAGTCTTTATAAATAGGGAAGAGAAAAATAAAGCCTTGATATTTTTTCTCCCTAAGTGGCCTCTGATGCAGTAGCACAGCATTACAGAGAGACTCTACTGCTTACCCACACCTTTGGTTTCATGTTTTAATCAACTCTTTGAGAAGACCACATTTAGAATATTTTCCTTCTGTCCACAAAGAGATTTTGCAACCCTTCTAAAGAGTGTATGGCTCCAAGAGGCAGGAAATGTGAATTCCTCAGTGTTCAAAGTGAAAAATTGGATTCCACTGAAGTCACTGTCTGAAAAAGGCATTTTTTATTTTGTTTTCTAGCTAAAACTTGATCATTTAGAAAAACATTAAAAGGAAAGAATGATTAAACAAATTCAAACCAAACAAAATATCATATCTGAAAAGATTTGTCCATCTACTCTGGGAAACACAAAAAAAAGGGAAAAAGGCTCTTAAGTGTGAGAAATAAAAGCAAGTTTCAAAAATAAAGCAGAATAGTTTAGGAATTAGCTTTGGCCGCGAAAACTTGAAGAAGATACAATTATACAACAAGCAAGGACATTAAAACAATGGTTAAAGTTTCTAGGTTTGGCTGAGATAGCTTTTAGAGCTGCAAAAAAAATATGCTTAGCAAGACAGATAAGGTTAAGCTTAATAATGGAATACTGTACATTGCTATATAAGGTATAAACAAGCAAGTATGGTGTATAACAGATGTACGTGCGCTACTGAAGATTGGTTAAGACAGTTGTCTGTAATTTTTAAAAACATCCTATTGGCTGAAAAGCTTTTAAGAATGCTCTGTAACCAGGAAGTTGCTGGATGCCTGTGACAGCATGAGCCTGTATCATCTCTTGTGTCTCAACTCTGTGTGTAAGACTGATAAAATAATAAAAAGGCTCCTGGAGCGTTTGTCTTGGCTCCCCATCCTGTTTGGATTTGCTGACAGTCTACCATTTATCTATCTGCTTTAAATGCAATGGAGAGCTAAGATTTTTATTTATCAACCCTTACTACTGCTAGGAGCACAGCAAATACCTTTCTGCCCCTTGCTTCCTACTCTCTGCTTTCACAGACTGGAATGCAGGGTTGAAGATATCAGAATATATCAGGCTTTTTGATGGCTGGCTGGCCAGTTGCAGTCTCTGAGAGTCAGCATGTTGGCAACTGTAGTCTGATCAGAGTGGATGGAAGAGACAAAATCATGAACTGATGAAACGTTGTCCCGCAAGCCATGTGTGATAGAAGCCTGCATGTTTTTATTAAGAAATCAGACCTGGTTAAAAACCTGACATCAACAGCTTTCATCCTTTCTAAATCTGGTTAGAGCTGCATGCTCTGGAAGCGTGCTAAGGACCTGATTTTTTAGGCATAGTATTTTATTGAATGTCATTGGAATTGGGTACATAAACTTCTACTTTCAAGACTGTTATTCTATCTCTTAAAAGTTGCAGGAGAATTCTCTGCATGTGTCAAGAAATATGTAGGAGCAGAAATTGCTTTATTAGTATGTGATACGTATGACACAGAAACAGGATACAGATACAGTCTTATCTTCTTCTAAAGTTAAAGTTTCCTGCATTTGTAATTTAAAAATACTTTTAAATATCTAGTGGTAGTTTATCACAGTTGCTTATATTATTTTAAGGTGTTTAACTTTGGTACAGAAATATGGATCAGAATTCTGTGTCACATATTCACCAGAAAATGTAAAACAATTTTGGGTAAACATTAGGGAGATATTTCTGCAAATATTTTTGCAGATTTAACAGTTTTTAAAAATTAAGCATGGGAGAAAAAGCTCTTGCAAATTTGAATGGTAAATGTATGAAAATTCTTTATTTCTATCAGCAAAATCACATCTGTAAAAGAAAGACTTGTGAGATTTGCTGTTGGCTGCCCTTCTAGAGTGAAGATAAACCTGGTGGTCAGTACTATGAAATAGTCAAGTAGTCACACTTAAGTCTGGTCTTGGTAGAAAACATGTCTGTCTTTAAGTAAAAGTTTTCTGTTGAAGGTTGTAGAAGATGCAGAAGCAGGATAGGTCATACAGACATAGGACATATGGGAAGGAAGTAGCACAAACTACTTTAATATTATTTATGCTACATTAGCATACATCTTGTAACACCATTTCTTACCTTGTAGCTTAGTGTTATGCTTGATGTATATTTACACTACAAATACTTTGCCAAATCATTGGGTTCCCAAAGCAATCTGAGTGTTAGTACAGAACACAAGAGTATGCCTAGATCAGCACTGATGGGAAATTCCAGGTGATAATGTTTGTCAGTGTAGCAGGCAGTTGCTTTCACATTTAAACCAGTACAAGGGAATATTGAGTGCAGCAACTTTCAGTCAGACGGTCTCACCATTTGCTTAAGATATGGGCATTTGCTTGTCAAGGAATAGGAAAGAAGAAAATACAGATTGTGCCCCCAGAAAATGATAAAGGCATTTTTCCAATTTCAGGTACAAAGTATTGAAATTGTGTGATGATTTGAGTCTGTATTGATAAGCCTCTGATAGGCCCTCCTTTATTATTAAATGTGTTGAATTATATCATGGCAGCCCCAGCAACACCCCCACGTGGCTCCTTCTCACCAAACTGTCCTCATAAGTATTCAGTAGAAACTGTTGCAGCAGCTGTAGAGGTGGTCATTAAGGACAGTATTTCATGAGGAAGTTCAAAGATTTCTACTATATAGATTAATATAAGCAGTAGGAAATTCATGGAGGACCATGGGCCAACTTGTTCTAAGAGCTGGGCAGAACAGCAATTTGGAGAGTCTCATCCAGTCCAGCTGAAGACTAAGCTGCAAGGAACCTTGCAACACAGCCTTTCGCAAAACCAGTGATTTACTATTTAGCCATCTGCTGATGGTGATTCTCAAAGAATCAATGTGATTACACATGATGACTATAACGATGATAAAAACATCTTGTGCTGTTCATTGTGAATTATCTTCCAAAAGAGTGGTAGTTTGGCACATTTAGTTTTTAATCAAGTTGGCATTTCCTCCAGTATTTACAGCCAGATATTGTCCCAAAATCCTGCGAAATGAATCAGCAACTACCTACACATTACTGGTTAGGCTGCTAAGGCACTGACTAAGGCTTCTCTGGTATTTACCACCTTTAAGGGCCTTGCATGTGGACATATCTAATGGATTACAGAACTGAAGACACAACTTCTCTCATCTGTTTGCAATTTAGTTACTTCCCTGAATCCCAGTTCAAAATAGAATTGAGCTTCCAGATAGTAGCTGCTATTCCAGTTTCCTGCTGCTGATGACATTAGAAGTTATGTTTATTGGCTTTCCTGGAGAGACCTGTTCCAATCTATGACAAGGCACCACAGGTCAGTCAGGGTTCGAATTATCTCTAACGTTCAGTTAAATGCCTTCCTTTTTATTCATGTGACAGATTTATTCAACGTTTATGTTATCTTTTTCATCTTCTTTTCCTCCTCTCAAATATAAGTGTCTCTTCAACAACCTAAAGACCTCTAGTTCAATTTTTTGAACAAGTGAAAGATATGAAACAGTTTGCTCTCTGAGCAGTGAGGTATAGTTGCAGCTCTGTCATCTTTCTCAAGCTGGAAAACAGATCTACTTCATTTGCCTGATAATTACATTATCTGATACCCTATAGTCATAACACCATGTCTTCTTTGTAGACAATCCACCCTAGAATTACTTCTAATATATGTTTCTTAAACTCCTGATCTATCAGGGATCTTCAATAATCAGCCTTACTAAATAAAAAAGAACTGGAACAGCTCTGTGTGTGTTGTCTGTACATGCTTGGGGACAAGGGTGCCTCTGGAAATTCTTGAAGTGTAGTGCAAAGCATAGGTTCAGAATTTTTATATGTACATAGCTACAGAAATAATAATAATAAAATAATTATAGAGAGCTAATCAAAATTTGTGGAAATGTTTTGAAGATTCAGCTGACACAGATCCATCTAGCCCTTCATACTGTTGTCAATACTGTCCAGTTTTTGATTCACAATATTTTTTTTTCCTGTTTTGAGAACTGGACTAATGTTTCTATAAAATTGCTTGTGATTCTTCCAAATTTATCTTTTAATAGTTACATGTCTAAATAATTAAATCTGAACTGGCAGACATGACATCTGTTTTGGAGGGGTAAAGGAGCAGCATAGCTAGGTTTTGTTTTTAATTTCTTTTCCCATTTCTGTGACAAACTCATATTCTCTAGTAATCTGGTTTTATGAATCAGATCTTTTATCAACTTACATGAGCAGTATAAGGTTAAAATTCTTAGAAAGAAAGAAAATAAAAGTAATGTAGGTCAATATATCTATGAAAATACTTTCCTATGGATATATGTGAAAATGAGCATTTTCAATAAAATTATTTAACTGATATTTATCAAAGGCAGTATAGTTTAATGAAGGACCAATTTTAAAATCTTCAGCATGTAAGAAAGCGAGTTCTTCAGGAAAAGCTTTGAATTATTGTACCTTGATTGATAAATTGGCCTGGCTATAGAACTACATTCCTATAAACTTTTAGGGCTGAAGTATATTTCTTATTACCTAGGTACAATTTCTGTTTGAGGTTTGGCACTAAGGCTCCTGGAAAGAACGTGGTGAGCTAAAACTGGAATACCTAAGCATCGAAACAAAAAGTATAGTTGTACACTGTGCTCTTTTGAAATTTCTGTCAAATGTAGTATTTCTCTTAGGTTAGGTGATAATTCTTTCTGTTCCTTTTCCTAAAATGCTTGTCTAATACAGAAACTACATTACACATGTCAAAATGTTTAAACATGCATTGAACTTTGTATTTTGGCAAGATATTAGTGTTTCTAAAGCTCCTTTCACCCCTTCATTTCTGCTGCAGATTTTGGGTATCTCAATGGCTTTGGGGTGTTTTAGGACTTCCTATATCCTAGCAAAGTGAAGCCCCATGGTGCAAGGGCATAGGTTGCAAAGGCAGAAGGTGCTTCCTCAGCAGCCTCCAGTATGTTACAAACTCTCCAAATTACGGCTGACATGCATCTTGTGGGTGTGGGTCTCTAGTAGTGGAAAAGTCCCTCCCTTCCTGTATGTTCTCCAAACAACCAGAGTAAGGAGAACACAGGTAACGTCTCCCCACAGACCATAAGTAGGGTAGAACACCTTGTGGCTGCACCTGAGGAAAGTTCTTAGTTTGACTGTCTGATGTCTGCTGTGGCTGCACATGCCAACAGTGCATCTCAAAGCAACTCCTGCCTCTGGTAAGCAGATTTTGCAATTTTAATCTAGCTTGTGGAAACAAGTCCTAGTTCAACTTTGCTTCAGACAGGTTTACAGAGAACATTTTCTCACATGTTGAGTGTTCCCGTACTTGGGACAATTGGATTGAGTGATCCTACTTACACTTCCACTATTTATCATCTATGACCAACTAACTCTACCTTCTGTGTTTGTTATCAAAATGGAAGCCTTTGAATTCCAAATATTCCTTATTTCTTCTGAGGGCAACCAACTGTAGTGACAATTAGTGTACAGGACTGTTGGTTCGGCACATCTCCATGTGCCATTAAATTCTGTTACTTTTATCCTAATGGCCATGTTCTGTGTTTTAACATCTTTCAGGTGCTAGTCTCCTTCCAAGAATAAAATCCAAATTAAGTCAAAGAAATTTATTGTCAACACTTAAGTTGGATGCTAAGTATATTTTTTTTTCCCCCATCCTTGACAGGATGAAAAGATGTTTGAATTGGTTAATAATTATGAATTTTACATTGTACTATTGTGTTGAAAATGTTTTTTTAAACTTTTAGATGGCATTTTAAAAGCAATAAAAGATTTATGAAGTGTCTATATAGCACTGTAGCTAATCTTTAGAATTCAATCAAGTACACTTTTTACCCTTTCAAATGAAATGAATATAAGTGGTTTCATGGGAAAAGACAGGAAATGTTCATGTAAGACATAACACCTGCTATTTTCATATTTATTGGAAATGTGTGTGTATGTTTCTTTTAAGTGGTATATATGTACATTATCTATCCCAGCTACTTGTAGAGGAGAGAAGCCAGTTAAGTTCAATGTGCTCTGGAATAAACTGCAAAACTGACTTTTGTTTAAATAAGCATTTCATAGGCTATTCATGATTTATACACACAGGTCCTGATAATGACTGGATGGAATTAGACTTCAAGCATCTTTTTTTTTTTTCTCTAAAGAAGGTCGCTTTATATCTATAGCTGCTTAGTGTATAAGATAATCAAACTGTGTGGATATTTCCTACAGTTTTATTACATAGTGTTAAAGAATAAAGGCTGTCCTTTAGTTCTAGAGGGCTCCACTTCTAAGTATATATTAAAGAACTTTGCTGTGTCAGTAACTATATACCTTATATTTATGTGAATAAGACATGAACTATGCCACATATGGAGAAATTCCATCACATAAAAGAATAGCAAAGATTAAAAAGACTTCTCCAGGCCATACAGAGCATCTCCAACTGTTCTGAGCAGTTAAAACTTTTTAATTGTTTAATTGAATTTTAATGCAACTTAAAATGGTCTCTCTAAAATAAATTGTATCATATTTAATCCTTCCTGACTGATTGTCATTTGCCTTAATGTTATGAATTTTTGCAGTACTGTTTTTAGTATTCTGAATCAGTCCAAAACTTAATTTGCTCTTGAAAATCCTTTTGAACCTTCTCCAAACCAGGTATCCTGTTATTTAGCTAGCTCTATTTGGAGATCTATCCTTAATACCAAACTTTAATCTCCTCTGTTGCAAATTTTGTAAATTATTGCTTGCACTGTCCTTGGTGAACATAGACAGCAGCTGATCATTTTCCTCCATAGAAAGGGCATTATACATACTTGAAGATTGTTATCATATCCCAGTTCAGTCTTTGCTCTTCTAGACTAAACATGCTCCATTATTTCAACCTTTCCTCATAGGTCACTCTCTGCACCTCTTATAATTTTTATTACTGTTTTCTGGACTTTATCCAATTTGTTTACATCTTTTGTAATGACTCAAGCCTGGTCTGTGTCCACTAACAGTACCACATTCTTCCCACAGTAGTTCAGACCTGGTTTCAAAACAATTAAGGCTAAATGGTTTGATCATCAAGTGACTCAGGTGTAAAACGTGTTTGTGTTCCTTACTCAGCCTAGAACAATGCTGGTACAGTCTTGTTAACTGAGACTTGCAGAAAGGTATGGTTTGTAACATATGGGAGTGATTAAACTAATTTAGGAAAAATCCTGACATTTCTGCTGTCATTTCTGACTATCACTGTCAAACAGAAGATGTATACAATATTATTTCTTGGAGGGTTTTTTTGTGGAAAATGATTGATATGGTACTCCTGATCTACTTCAATACTTAGGATCTGCTGCTTAAGTGGAGACAGAAACAGTCATTGTCCAATTGCTATAGCAATTGCTTTCACTGTAGGTCTAGGATGTTATCTTTTGCTCTTTAAAAATACAAAATTAAGATTCTATTATGAACATCTAAATACAATTATCAGTTAGAAATTTACAGAAAAACCACAGACTTCACAGAAATGCAAAATTAAACATTGCCTTTGACCTGATTTAAATGAAAAGAAATTAAGAACTTGATCTGGAATTTGATATCTGTTCAGAAGAATGAAATAATCAATTACGGCAGCTTGTGTCTAGAAAAAAAGGGTTATGAGGAGTGTCTGAGGGAACTGAGGTTGTTTAGCCTGGAGAAAAGGGAGCTTAAGGGAGATATTGTTGCCCTCTGCAACTACCTGAGAAGAGATTGTAGTGAGGTGATGGTTGATCACCACCAGGTAGGAAGTGACAGTATGAGAAGAAATGGCCTGAAGTTGTGCCACAAAAGATTTAGAGTGGATATTAGGAAGAATTTCTTCATGGAAAGAGTTGTCAGATGTTGGAACACACTGCCCAGTGAAGTGGTTGGTGCTGTGAATTCCAACTGTTTGTGAAGAAGCTACCTTGGCTTTGTTGTGCTGCTGCAACATTGTGTGCTGTTCCATCTTGGTGGCTGGAAAAGTTAAGTGTTGGAAATGTGTGGAAACATTCCCTACGGCCTAACTCCTCCTCTTCTCTGTATCTGTGTCTCACTGTTGCTTTCCCAAACAACTTGGCTACAGATTGCATACTGCTCATTTACCAATATCATGTATACACCCCATTCAAATTCATTTGGAAGTCTATTTCTGAAATGGAAATACCAGTTCAGATCCACACAAGCACAGAATAGACACAGCAAGCCACTAGGAGTAGCAAAAAACAGCAAAAATTACATAATGCTCTTTACCAGAAGACTGGTCTGATCAAGTTCAATGGTCAGTGGAAACTGCATCCACGAGTTGGGAACACGGACAGGAGGGATTAATGATTAGCAGAACAAATATAAATCACTGAAAAAGAAGGAAAGGAAGAAAACTGGAGTTTGAAATATGTTCTGTTATTTTTTTAATAATTGTGATTAATTTCTTGCTTAATATTTCTGGGTTTTTTTGTTTTACTGATGCTTAAGTCATTACCATTGCTTTTTTAATACAGATGCAAGTATCTGTCCTTCAGCTGCCCACTATTAATAAATATGTATAAGCTGTGGAACATGATTTTTTTACTTCTCTTCCTAAAGCAATCACTTGAGAATTAGAAAGCGTGGCTAGGGCAGAGTGGGGATCAAAGGGATTTTATAACATTCTAGTTTTGCAAATATTTGAAAAAGGCTAATTTTCTCCCAGTCTTCAAGGCTCAGCTTTTGACCCTGTGAGGCTGGTAGATTCCACTGAAGGCTAGATTTAGTGTTTTACGTCATCATTGCTAGCTCTCCTTATGTTCATACTTGTTTTTGCCAGGCTTAATATGCAATGTGGGTCAAATTCAACTGAGTACAATTACTTTGGTAGCATGTCCTGGAAAAAAAAGCTTTTTGGTTTTTTTCTTTCTTGATGGAACCTGACTGTGATACTGTACTTCATTAGTCTTGTGATTTTTTGGTTGTTTTTAATCTGTGTGTCTCCAAAAATGGTACAGCACAGACAGCTACTTAACAGGTTACACAACATCTTTTGTCTGTGTTCAGTATTGCATGGGAATCAGCTTGAGGCTGGCAGCTGAATTTAGCTTTCTAAAGCATGATAACTGTCTGGGCTTCCAGCGCTGTGGAGACGTAGTCACTATCAGTGAGGTCTTAATCTTGGGCTGCATCCCACCCCTAATATTATCCTCATTTTGAAGGATTTTCTCTGCACTTGATGAGACTTTAACTTGAAAGTCATTCTTAAGCTGATGAATTTTTCTCAAGGAAAAAAAAAACAAACTAATGAGGAGAAAGATTTAGAATTTCCCTTCATTTACACTACGGGTACAGGGGTTATATACCCACCCAGAACTTCCATCTCTCTGAAACACATACAATTAGAATAGGAAACTCTTGCCAAGTTCTCAGAGCACTTTGGCATTTCCCTGCTCAGTCAAAACTCTAAAGGTAAGTTCAGCTACGGGGGAAAAGTCCAAGAAAGAGTATCTCAGTCCTCCACCTTCATGAATAGTGGTACGTTTCACAATTTCATTGCAATGCATCTGTTCATGATACTTGTATTTTACAGTGTCATCTAAATAATGATACTGGCTGGTTCTGTTCTTCAGTAAAGTGCAGCCTCCTTTCCTTGTCCACAACCTCTTGCTCCTTGGAAGGGTGTATGGTACATTGTTAACACATGAAGAGCTAACAGGTGATCTGAAACAGGGGGAATAGATTTGGAGACCCTGTGGGCAGAACCAAAAAGCAACAAAGGGATCTAAGAGCCAAAAAACATTTTACCTAAAACTATTTGCATCAGCTCCTGTGGAAGGAAAAGAAAAAGATTGTATAGATTTCATACTGTTCAACTCTTCTGTCAGCTCATTACTCTGTGCTGTCTTTTTATTTTAAATAAACCACCAGGTTTTTCTGGTGAATATGTCACTCATGAAAGAATTAAATAAAGTATATGCGGGGATGTATTCCAATGTAGTCAGGAGCTAAATGATCAGACAGATTCTTTCCATTACTCTTAATCAGGAGGTAGTGATGTGGGCCAGTGATATAGCCAGGCAAGCTCACATGCCTTGTAAGCAAGTTTTAGCCATGCTCTAAATCTTAAAATAATCCTGAATACTCTCCATTTTTAGTCATGAGGAGGAAAAAAACCTTCAACCTTCTCAATATTGTCTGTCCATTCCATTCTTCATTCCTCAGAGGTTTGGAAAGAGAGACCTACCACCTGCCTGCCAGACAGCATGTCAAGGGATCCTTATCCCTTTTTCTGACTGCTTGCCAGAAACTGGGTTAAGAAAAAAAAGAAGGCTGAAGATGGGAATGTGCCAGTCTTGGAAGCTTTCCCCTGCCAGGAATGTGCTGAGGGACCGAAGGCGCTCCGCTATCCTGAGCCCTGCACATTGCCATCACAGGGCCCAGTGCCTGTACATTAAATAGGTTTTGCCTATGTATCTCCTTTCTCACAAGCTTATCATCGGCAATGTTTTTCATCCATAAATAGATGACAGCTGTGTATATGACCCAGTCAGCTTTAAAAGAAACAGGCACTCCATGTACTCGTTTACTTGATGGGAGTAATATTTAGGTTAAGAACAGCGAGTCCTTTGGTAGTACTACCAGCAGTCCACAAGATGTCATACTATGACAAAAATGGTAATTTCTTGTACCTGGAGAGTACTGCAGTACTAACTTTCCAGAAACAGCACAGTCTGTTCAGGCAGCCTCAGCTTAAGGCGTTCAGACAAGCAGAAGGCCACCCCTGAACAAGAATGTTCTGAGAGCTATTGTAATTTCTTGCCAAGCACTGAGGTGCCAACTTGATTTCATCCCTAAATTATTAAAAGAACATGAGAAAAAATACACTCTCAAGCTCTAACTCATAGCTCTACACAAGTTGCAGACTCAGTGGAAGGAAAAGGAATTGTACCAGCTTGTCCCAAGAGAAGCTCGGTTCTGTTTTCTGTGTTGGGTACCCTATATGGTTAGCAGAATGGATCATAAATTTGCCAAAGCTAAGAAAGTTTGTAGCTACTCTCCAAACTCTAACTTTATGCAATGAGTACTTCTTTCAATACATCTAGAAATTGCTGTTGTTTTAAACAAAAATCCCTTACTTTACTGCTGCACAGTTTACTCTTCGGGGCAAAATTAACTTACTTCATCTTTAAAAAGATCATAATGTGTTCCCTTTAGTTTTGGTTATGTCCTGTATTGAGGTTTTCTGCTCTTCATTCATTTATAGGCTTTAAACTAATTTTTAAGAGTCTCCTTTCTCATTTGCAATAAGACATCTCTACACTCAGGATATGAATACTGTGTGGAATTCTCCAATATTTGTGAAGAGACAAGGAAAATTTCAAAGTGGCATTGTGAGCATTCCTCAGAGGAGTGCCAAAGGAAGCTTTTCATTTTGATTAAACAACAGGTGTAAATGGACTTGTGAAAAGGAACAAAAACTCAGAAGAAAACGCCAGTATCTTGCGGTCCATACATACCAGTTTTGGTGAAAACTTCAGTAAATGGTAGCTACAGATTAGTGTCAAATGAAGAAAAAATAACTTTCCTGATTGGCATTTAGATGCTTGGTAGTAAACTAAATGAAGACCACAAGCAAACTTTGAATGATTTGTAACATTCTGTTGATTCTCAGGATTCCATTCAGTAATTTCCTAGGGTCTAGAATGTAGAAAATGGTGAATAAATGTGTAAGGAGATAAATTGAAGAAAATATGGGTGCTATGTTGAGGTATTTTAAACGCTTACTAAGAAAAAATATTTTCTTTTTTCTTTACTGAGAAATGCTGAATGTAGTTGAGTTTGAAATTATGCTGAATTTTTTTTTTTTTTGGTATTTAGTTTTCTTCATTCTCCTCCTTTCTACAGAAAAAAAACTTCCAGTAAAAATTTCCTTCTGTAGATGAAACTAGCAACTACACCATCTTTGTTAAGAGCGTAAGAATCACCAGTCAGTTTGGCAACAGGCTGGAACAGAGCTGTGAGAACATCTGCTGAGTTTTGGCATTCTCCAGAAAAAATATCAGACATAGTTCACTGCAGTTATTTTAATTTTGGATCCATTGCAGTAATCATTGTAACATTTGTTTTTTTAAAACTAAAAACCAAAACATTTGCAGAATCAATATATATTATCAAAATGATACTTATCTTTCCCCAATCCAGACTGCAGGATTCCTTATCATCCTTCAGAATTTTTTACCAGGTTATGGATGATTTTGAAGGCCACTATCACATTTTTTCCCAAATCGTGAGCTGAAGTACTGCTGTAAGAGGGTGTTAGTACTCAGTGGGGCAAGAGTTTAGCCAGTCTTTATTAGGATGATTTAGCCAAGAACTGTAATGGGTTTACCATGGATCTCAGCTTCAATGAAGATTTTAGCTGTAGATTTTTTTTTTAACAATTGATGCTGTAGGAAAAAGTTGGAGGAGTTCTATTGAACACACTGTTTATTTGGTGAATTTTGGGACACCACAACCTGTTCTTTGAGTAATGAGAAAAGGAGCTTGCTTGGTCTCCCTGCATGTTGCAATCATTGTGAGTTTCCCATTATGCCCATGCTCAGGTGAGCTGACTGAGTAAGAAATATTAACTTTCTTTAAAGCCTCATCTCATTATGTTTTTAATTTGCTATTGCCAAAACTTCAGTCTGTGATGAGGAATGACTAGTTGGGACAGAGGATATTAGATTCTTGATAGTAACATGATTTAGAAACCAGCTAATAAGGTGGGGAAAGCTGGCAGTACTGAAAGACAGGTATTGATTGCAAGAAAAGGTATTATTAACCAGAATCCTCAAGGAGTTTAACTCTGCTATATTCAGTAAATGAGTGTGCAGGGAATTTGCTGAGGATGCAGGGCTAGGAGGTATGATCAATATAAAGGACATTTGAGATCTCAAAGATAGCTAATACCTAGATCATCTTGAAGCCTCAAGGAATAGAATTGGAATAAAAGTGATTAGTATAAAATATAATATTTAAGCTGAAAAGTTACTAAGAACAGATGTAAAGTAGGCACATTTTGGCTTTCAGCAGCTGGAGAGAAGGACATGAAGTAGTGATTCAGTTATCTTGTGAGCATGAGTCATTCATAGTGCCAGGAGATGGTAAATTTAATTCTCATTTACCTCAGGAGAGGTAGGCACATGCAGGATAATTGCAGAAAGGACATGAGTTCTTCTGAATTTCTTGCAAGATTATGGCCAGTGACATTCAAGAAAAATGAATTTGGCTTGGAATAAATGTGAGAAAGGGCTCTTAGTATGAAGCAGGGAAGATATCTGAATTTCCTTGTTCATCCGTATCCTTATCAAATTTCATTTTTCTTAACACTCTCTAAAAATGCATTTTTGGAAGAAGGTGCAAAAAGCACAGAAATAAGAGTATGAAAACTCATCAGAATTACTTTAGCCTGTAAACTAGACAACACTATAATAGAGTCATCACAGCAGTGAGGTTCCAAAACTATCTTCTAGTAAAAATAGTGAGAGAGAGACAGTGTTTTGTAAAGATAGCACTCAGTGAGCAATATGGTCATAGGCAATAAGCAGCAAGTCCATCTGAAAATCTCAAAGGGACCTTGGTCATTCAGAGCAGTGATTTTTACAAAGGTAGACACACTCTTCAACATTCTTTTGGATTATGCACATATGCTAAATCTTCTCCAAATTATTACTTTTAAGTACTTATTTTAGAGTTTTTCAGTATTTCAGACTCTGCAAGGAGTGTCCTGTGCAGAACACTAAACAAAACATTAATTGCAGCAACATTTCCTTCTATCCAAACAGCCAAAGTAGGCATTGGGAAGAAACTGACTTCAATGGAAAAATGGCATTCTTCCAAGTCACAAGGAAATAAAATACGTGAATCATAATTTGTACATGTACAATGACCAGAATTACGAGAACCAGGGCTACAATTCATTTCACTGGCATATGTAAATTCGCAAGATTTTATTTATCTGACTTTCAGACTTCCAGGTTCCATATATGTATCCAAGTACTTGTCAGCCTGCAAGAAATAAATTCTTTGACATCCTGTGCACTTAGTCAGACAGAACACCTCTAAAATAGTAGAGATGTTAACTGGGGGACCTGGGTCAAAATTTACTGGCAAAGGTCTTAAACTCAAGTTTTCTACCTGTTTAGCTGAAAGCTGTTTTAGCTTGCTTGATGTTTTTAGTTATGAATAGTAATATCCTTGTGTGAATGTTGAAGGTCATGATTCAGATTCCATTCAGAATAATGGAGTGCTTGATTTAAATTCCAGTTTTTTGCCTCTCAGGTGAGAATCCAAAATCCAAAGAATCACTTAACAACATGCTGTTAGGGCTATACCATGGCGTATTTGGAGTTTTATACAGAGGTTTTTGTAGAAGCGTAATAATTGAAACCTGGAAGCGAGGTAGTAGCAGCACCTGAAAGAGCCCAATTGTCCTGTCTGATGAACAGGGATTTCCTGTGGATTATTTTGCCGTCATCCAACAGATGCAGGACTCTGAGCTGCTGTGTTCTATGGGGGTCTTTATCAGAAAGCTACAGGCTGAGGTGCAAAGAGGGTTCTACTCCCTAGACAAAAGCATGAAAATTTTGCCCTTTGTTTCTTTTAAAAAGTGATAAAAATCCCCCTAAGCCACATAAAGCCAACAAATACAAGAACATTTTAGAGCTTTAAATTAAGTTGAACCTGTTTATTCCATTAATTATTTTGACTCTGCAAATTTTGCCGTAGTCTCTATCCCAAATATGCTTAGAATCTGTTAAAGAGACCTTTGAGGAAGTGGTGAATTTGTTTTAACTGAGTTGGCTTCCTCAGCCTGATGCATACTCCAAATGCAACCAGATAATTTAACAAGTCTTTTCTGCATTTGTATTCAGCACTGTTTTATCACTCACATATGATCTCACATAAGTGAAATTTCAAAGGCTGTTGATGTAATTAATTCAATATGTAACACATAAAAGGAGGAGATTCTATTTCTTTTGTCTTGTGTAAAATAACATTATTAATACTTTGGTTGTTATCATGTCTTATTTAATGTTAAAAAAATGCCCCAAGCCTCACTTTTTTACTGAAAGAAAGCTACTGTACAGGAAAATTACCTAATGTTCTTTGATACTTGATCAGTAATACAATGTATTTTCTGATACCTTACTTTTTAAAACATGTGGGATATTAAGTCTACCTTTTAAAATATCTTTTAACAATGCAGAAACCTTCCAAACTGTAATTTATATACCACTCCTCATGTAATTTTTGTGATGGAAAATGTCAAGGCCAAGTTCCTTTCACATCATGAATATAGGAAGAAAAGATCTTTAAATAAGGTTTATCTAAGTAAATTTTATGTTTGTGCTTTAAAGACTTGCTTAGAACAATTGACAATCAAATAATAAATGATCCTTCATTAGTGAAAGTAATGCTGTTAGCAAGCAAGGTATTATTTTATATTTTTCCATGTTTCCTGACTCAACAGCTGTGGTGTCCTGTTTGGTGGTGAGACTGTCTTGAAAGATTTTTCCCCAATCTATTCAACAGTTATTTATTTTATTGCCAGAGTACAATGTAGTTACTATTCTTTTATGGATCTGAAACACAAAGAACTAATTACTTTAACCTGCCTACAGGTGAAAAAAACCCTCTAGAATATTCCATTCCAGTGTGTCATTCCTTCTCCCTTATTATTTTCCTGTTTACTACCTGCCAGTCTCTGAATGATGGTTAATTGGAAGAATCAGCCTCTGCCAATTTTCTTTTTTTTCAAAGATAGCAAATGAGCCAGAACTTCAGTATTTGCAGAAAAGTCCCAAACGTAAGGCTGTTGGAAGGAAGGCTTTTGAAGAAAACTCTCCATCTCTAGAAATGTGATGGTGAGTATAAGAAAGCCACAGAGATTTTAAAAGAACCGCCCATTTTAAAAATAAAGGGGATTTCATATTACTTATGGTTTCTTCAAAGAACTTGCAATAACAGGAAGGTGGGCTGAAAAGATGTGGAATTTCTTGTGGGAGTTAGAAATCTGAATAAAATTTAAATCAAAATTTTGGCGCAGATGATCTTTTTCCAAACTTTCGGAAAAGGCCCCATAAAAAAATACTATGGAAGCCCAGACAATGGTGTATTGTTTCTTATAAAAAGTGTTCTTTTTATAAGAATTGCTGCACTAACATCCTGTTTTCTGTAATACTTATTCTTTTGCAATCCTGGCTATTGTGTCTTGGAGACATTGACTGAGAAGATCGATCTAGTTTGTGTTTTTAAACCAAGGTTGCTGTGACTTTCTTTGGGTCTAAAGCGACGTTGTATGGAACTGAAAAACAGTAGTTGAACATGACCACATTTGTAAGCGGTTCTCTCTTGCTAGTGTTTAAATCCCAAGGGGATGACATGGCAAAAGCACCAATACACACTACTTTCAGTGCGAGGGAACTCATTTTACAACTGGAGCTGTCGGCCACTCTCGCATTTTGGATACCTGCGGGAAAGTTTCACCTCCTGTGTGCTCACTGGCATCAAGCTTTGCAGTATGATGCCTTTTCTTGGTCTTAAAATTAAGAGAGCTGAACACAGTTAAGAGGGAAAAGGGTTTCACCTCGGTATTTGGTTAAGGATCCTCAGGTGCACTGAATGCACATCAAAATGCACCCCGAAGTCCCCACTGAAGAAAATGGCCACACACAATGTGATGTATATACAATTATAGGCCTTGCAAAAATTAGCATGTCTATCAAAGATTCTTCAATGAGGGACTCAAGTGAGACCCCTCATGAGGAACCCTCCCCCTGGATGGGCCTATCTTTGTTTATAGAATATGTTCTGGAGGGGACCTTGGTTTCTGGGGTTTTTAGAATGTTTGGTCTCTTGGCTTAACTGAATATTGGTCTAAGGGAAGATATCAAACTTAAATGATTATAACTATGTAGGCTAAAAGCACTAACAATACATAAAAGCTACATGAAAGAGTGTATAAAAGGAGTATAAAAGAAAAAGCAAAAAATCATCATGGCATCAGTAAGGCATGACTGAAAACTTTTTGCTGGAACAGAAGTGGCTCAAAAAAAGCCCGTGTAGTTGTTCCTTTTGCCAGCAACTCTTGCCAGGCATGCATCAGTTTTTCCTCTAATGCAATAACTCCCACATCACATGTACAGGTAATGTTAACCACCTGCTGAGCAATTTCAAAGAGCCAGTATGTTCCCTCTCCACGTCTTTCCCCCACTCCTCTGTACGACACTGCAGACCCTTTGACTTTTGTAATAATCTTCTAAACTGTTTTCAATGTTGTGCTGCTGTTTACTCCATCTGTTCCTTGCTGACTGTTGTCTGACCCCCTCTGTTCACCATATTGGCAATGGTGAAACTAATGTCAAAAACGGCAAAAACATGTTACCTTGTTCTCCTGCAGAGCTGTTTATCTTTCCCTTGTTTATCATTCTTTAAATTAGAAATTGAAATCCTTGCTCCATAGGAAGCCAAATCTATCACTGATCCTACTAATAATAGAAAAAAAAGTAATAAGGGTGATATTTCAGTAAACATGGATTGTGGTAATGCTTTCCAAACCGTTTTTGGAGTCCATTCAGCAAGAGGGTTTAATTTTCCCAAGGGCTGATATCACAGTAGTCCAGAAGTATAATGCACAAATAACATAAATAAAACATGAAATTTCAAAGGCATAAAAATACTATCAACTCTTGCTTTTGTGGAATAAGGTTACAGAAGGCATGATCAAAATCCCCTGAAACAATAGCAACATGAGTAGACAATTTTTCTGACTAGTCTTGGGTTTTAATAGGAAAAAGATGCAAATAAAGCATCTTGCTTTGGATAAGCTTTAGGTTAATATTTCTGCCAGTTTCAGGTTAAATCAGACAAGATTCTGATTTGGCTTTGGCTGAGACAAAAATATTCTGAGCTCTTTTCAGGAGATTTTGGCGATCTCGCCTAGCCAAAATGAAAAAGAGATTATTATTTACCTTCCAAAATTCTTAAATGTCATCATTCTTGGGGAATCAGGTTTAAAAGAAAAAACATTTTTATGATTTTACAATGGATTTCAACCAGAGGAAAAAGAGAAGAATTCCACAATAATGATTTCTGTAAATGTAAAAATCAAAGAAAGAAAACATGCTTAAATAATAAACCAGTCTCTTTCCAGGAAAGCTTTTCAGAATACTATATTAAAATATGACCCTTGATGTTAAAAGTGGCTCGCAGAGAATGAATGATGAGCTGACATACCCTGTTATTCTTAAAATAGCATTTAGAAAAGACAAATTTGAAAAGCATGAAAAATGTACAAATGAAAAAAGTTTATGTGCTTTTATTTCTTAGAAGAGGTTCTAGAGAACTCACAGATTGCTACCATTCAGAACAGCAGAAATAACTGTTGGCTTGTTGGGACTTCAGCAGGAATTTGACTTTGGCTTGGCTTATTTGTCTGGTTTCGATTGAGTATTTGTTTGTATCTTTCACCCACCGTGATTGAATATACTTTTAAGTGTGTAAAATGGGATTGCTAGTTAGGATGTGAGTGTGATTTTAATTCTAGGTATCAAAAATTCCTCAACTTCTCATCACTCTTTCCTAAATTGTTGGACAGCTTCCTGGAAATCTTGGGGCTGTTAATTCTCAGTGGCCTTCAGGAGAGTCAGTGGCTATTTAATCATTCTTTCTTCATTAGGAATTTTAACTTTTTTTCCTCTCCTGGTGATTTTCCACCAGTATCAAGAGTTTTTCCTTCACTCAGTTGTTCCAGTCCAAGCAAATTTTTGCTTCCCATGACACAGAAGTTTCAAATGTTCCCCAAGGTCAACAATCAGTTGCTGATTGCTATAGTTTTCACTGTCAGGGAGGGACTATTCCCCTTTTGCTACCAGCTTTTGACCTGCAAAATAGTAATAACAAGAGGTATTCCTCAGGTACACACCCAAAGTAAGCGCAAAAAGGATTTTCCTGCCAAGGATCTTTCGCTCTAATCAGGCAGACAACAGATTTTCAAAAACAGAGGTAAAAACCCTGGTGGGTATAGGAAAATAATAAATTACAGAATAATGGCTTCATCTAATTAATAATCACTTAACTTGATGAGATCACTGTATTTTCAGAAAAACCAATCCTAGCTGTATGAGAAATGCTCAACTTAATGTCAATTCCTAGAAAAAGCATGTTGGAATAAACCAATTTTGGGCACCTAGGAAATAAAACAATGAACTTGTCAGGAGCTAGCTAGATTACACTAATGTACCTTTCTCCAAAACCAATAGGCCTTTTGCATGATGGAGAAGCAATTAAAACAATACTAAACTGTGAGAAGCATTTTGACACGGTTGCTGAATACACTGTCATAAGCACTGGAAACCCGATAAAAATAAAGCCTGACATCTCTTATACAAGTGCATAAATTGAGAGGGGATCACATACTTTTAAAATTACCCATTGGATTTGACTCTGGAAGAATCTCTTCTATTATTGGCCCATACTTTCCAGTTTTGGCTTGGAGATGGATATGGAAGTAGTTACCCAATATGCAGTTATCATTGCATTAGAAAATCAAACTCCTTTTAAGAGTAAAGTAACATTTGGGTAACCTTTGCTGGACTGAACAGGTTTTTTAGGTTTTGTTTTATTCAAGCTGCAAGTCTAATCAGATAAGTGTACAGAAGCACACCCAGGTAACAACAATCAGTGGTACATATAAAGGTTTCTGGCTGCATTCAGAGGCATGCATTTTAAGAAAGGGGGGGATCACTGAGAGGAAGTTGAGTTGAGGAGCAATGAGAATAGTCAGAGTCTGGAAATGATCATGTGCAAGGACCAGTTGTAGAAATTAGAATCATTTACACAGGAGAAGACTGAAGCGGCATCTGATGATACCCTTTGGAACTTTAAAAGTTGCCACGGAAGAGAGAGAAACAAAATCTTCTCCACAGACACTGTGAGATGGAGAGGGTTCTTGAGTTTCAATTGCTCTGAGGAATGTTTAGGTTAACAGGAAGAAAACACCGTTCCATCTCAGAGGAATATTAAACAAAGAAATAAGATCATTTGATCATCAAACCAGTGACGTTCTATCCAGAAACTCCAGTCATCATTGCTGGGCTTCTTAGGAATAGATCAATGGATAGATAGAACGGATACTTGCCAGGAGTGAGGTGAATGAAACTTGCATTGGGTTGAAATGTTCTTTAAAGTCCCTCCACTTTTGTCTCTATCATTCTCCTAAATGTTTCACATAATCTATCTTACCCTTATACCCCATTTTAAAATTGGGGTAGTTTTTGTCTGGAATGGAAGGGGCTTGGTTTTTGCCCCCATGTATCTCAACAATCCACTGGTACCACCAAGACTCACATAGTAGTTTGATATTGTTGATAAATATGGTCAGCTCTCCCTCTAGTGGCATCACTCAGTTGGGATTTATTTAGTGGAAAGAGGTTTTTCTCCTCAGGCCAGTGAAGCCTGAGGCATACCCACAGGCACAGGGAATCCAGGGACAGATGTGCCGTAACTTCATATGCGGTTTAGCATGTCCCACCAAAATTCATCTTGTCCATTTTACTGCTGCTGTGATCACACTTAGAGACTCAGCTGTGACTCCTGGTTGAGGCAGGCAGCGTAAAGGGAGCAGCTTTATGGGGAGGGTTTCATAAGTCCAAGTTCCCATTAACCCTGATAGGATGTCACATTTTCTATCCCAGTGTTTTTAAACTTTAATTACATGGTGTACCTAAGTCTTCAGTAGATTTCTAAGGAGTAGGCACAGGTATTGAAGGTGAGGCAGACTGGCTTTCTGAGAGTCAAGCCACAAAATGGCTGGTCAGAATCAAGTGAAATTGCAGATCATTTACAGACCCTAAAATATTGATATTAGTTGATACTAGGGATTAGCAAATTGATATTAGGGATTAAAGTATTTTGACAAGCTGCTCGGCTCAGCTTTCCAGCCACATTTGCAGTGGCAACCCCAGGTGCTTTGCCAGATTCCAGGAATTGTACCCAGTACCTGGGCTTTGATAGGCAAGGCACTGGTCTGTGTTTGACTGGTGGTACGGATTCAGCATTTGTCTTGTGGTTTCCTTGGTACTTTTATTCAGACAATTTCATACAGATTGAAGGGGGGAAAACCGAACCAAACCAAACCAAACCAAACCAAACAATGAAAGGAACCTGATCGCCTTTATCCAATGTTTTCCTTTGTAACAAGTTACGGAGAAACTAATCTCTGGAAGCATTGTACCCTCATGGAGAACTGTGCAATTCAGAAACTCTCCTTCTGCCAAGTTAATTTTTTTATGTGAAAATGTAGATTTTCGTGGCAATGTATTTGTTGTATTGCTCCATAGTTATTTTTTTCTCTGAACAGCAAACTTTCTCTATTATAAACTAAATTCTGTTTACTTCTGTCTCTATTTGGGCATAGCAAGTAAACAAACTTGGAGTGAAAAGAAGCCCGGGATAGAAGACGAAGGATGTATAACTGGATGATTATATAGCTCAGACACTACCAAATTTTTACTAAGCCTCTCAAGGAAGTTGAGGATTTCAACTTCTACTGTGCAAAGTTTTCATGAAAAATGTTACGCCTCTTTAGTAAAGTTTTGTGCTTTTACTGTTTATTATTATAATATATAAGGGAGAAAGGCGATGCATACATATATAAAGTCAACTTCTTGAAATATGTTTGTATCTGACTTACATTAAAATCAAGGAAATTGTATCTTAATACCGGTATTTTAAATAAGGAATCACAATAAAATTTAATGTAAATAATTTAAGTATTTTGTATTCTATTACTGAATTTTATCCTCTTGAGTGAATTATTTTCTTCAAATTCACCCTTAGGAATTAAGAATGAGTCATTCCAGGAGCTAAAACTGACCATCCGTACCCCATAAACCAGAGTTCCCAGGCCAGCTACTGGCTTCTAAATCCTTATGAACTCAGAAATTGAGCTCTGTTAAGGTCATGACAGCAGCAGAAGTAGAGTTTCCTTGCTGCTGAACCCAAAGTATTTTTCTTCCACCCAAAGCCACACTTCCTTTTTCACAGAAGTCAGAATTCCTTAGTTCCATCCCCCCTGTGATGAAGCGAATGCTACAGAATCACAACCTAGACACACCCATACAGTTCCGGGCTCCACCCTCATCCCACCCTTGGCTGAAAACTAGGAGAGTGACAATTCCAAAGCATTGTGGAATGAAACTGTTACAGCCCACATGTTGTTCTAGATCATAAATAACGATTAAAAATCCTAACTTAGTAAATAATGTTCAGAAGATAAACCAGAAAGATCTATTTTGTAGACTCTGAATTTTTCTATAGGAAGGTTATTTCTGATTAAAGTAGTTGATAACTATGAATAAAGTTGCAAATGAATGCTGAATGGGAGAATATATAAAATGTTACTTTTTTGTGGTCGATTGTATTAGTCATGTGGACTATAAATTACTGATGATTAATGTGCACCTGCTGTGAATAAAATGGAAGAGCATTTTATCAACACTTGCTATACTCTTCTATTAGAAATATGGAACATCCTTCTTCATTCTCCGAAAGTACTTTTAACATACTTCAAGTACTTCAATTTTAAAACATTTCTAACTGCTCCATGATGATACAGTATCTTTCAGTAATTACAGTGAAACATGCTTAATAAATGAGGATGAAATAATGCTATCTACATTGTGTCAACACAATAAATCTGCATCTCAGCAGGTGGCAGTTTGATAGGTATTTTGTTTGCATTATTAATTGATGAAGATGTTGTACATGGACTTCAGATCTAATGAAAAAGAGCAAAATGTCAGAACTGTACATAGGCCTTTAATTAGCAAATTGTGCCACAGAAAATGCCCAAATTCGTAAGTGGGGTGAAAAGAAGTGCAGTGTTTAGTTCTGTTTATGTTTTTCTATGTTTATTATCTATGATTTAACAACTCCATTTAGTTGTGCATTTCTTGTTTAAAATGCTTTTCCAGCAATAGAAGGAAAGTTTCAGATATCAGTTTCTAGACTTCATGATTGCAGGATTAAGCTTTAAAACATGACCTAAATGTTCAACAGATGAACATCAAAAGCACTGAAACTTCTATTTTCCTACTTCCATAACTGTGGCCTTTATGAGGTGGGAATTCTGCTAACCTCCGTTGTCTAAAAGTTGTGTGTCTAAGCGATATGTCATGTACATATGGTCTGTTGAAGTAAGGAAATATTTACCTCCAGAGAATTTAGATTTATATTATGGTAGAATGAATTAAACATAAATCTAATTCAAATTTATATTGCTAGGAAATTTAATAACTGAATTTAGGTACACTAGGACAGATCTTGGAGTCCCCAGGACACTCTCCTTGTGACACTCAGGTCATTCTGATGAATGTGAGGGAGGTTTCAGTGCCACTAAGTACCACTAGAAGACACTTTTGCTGGCCTTGTCCCTTGTGGAGGCCCCCCATGACTTTGCCTGGCTCACACAGGGAGTGCTGTTGGATGGAGTGGAGACCACTCGTGCCACAGGCCTGTTTTAATGATTCTCTACAGTCTTGGATGAAGAACAAACTTTGTTTTCTGACTTGAAAAATGGTACTTTGTCCAAATCAGGTTAAAGTCTAAATACATCTGCAAACACTTATTTACAATAGCTAAAAGAGACAACACAGTTACAAATGTTTGTACCTTTGCAAAGGGATGCAGGTGGATAAACAGAAGACAATCTGTGCATTAGTTTGCTTGTACCAAATTAAGTACTTTTTACCCTTCTCATCCTTGCCTCTTGGTCCAGCAATGCTCAGAGTATCTGCATTCCTCCTTCCTCTGGTGGGACATCCTAGCTTTTATACCCAGTCTCCCTTTCAAGCCTTCTAGACAATATTGTTACTGATTCCTGCAGCTTACATAGCAGTAACAATCATTTTCTTCGTTAGTAAACACACTTTTGCTTCTCTTTTTCTATTAGTTGACTATTTGATATTCCTCACAGAACAAAGCAGCTTTCATTGAACCTTATATAATAATATTAGTATGAATTTAAAAATATGCATAACAAAACCAGCCAGCTAATTGCTTGAAGTTCCCTGCCCTCTTATAGTCAGATAAAATATTATATAAAGTTAGGAAGAAATTGTTATTTTCAGTTTGTTCAAACCATATTCTTTTTCAGTGTGTTCTGTGGTGGCTTACAACCCTGCTTTTTGCTATTTTTAACATGCAAAATAGTAATAGCTAACAAAAGAGCCTTCACTAAAGACTTTCCAGGTCTCTTTCATGTGCACTATTTCATAAACATATAAGGAATTAGTAGGAAAATACACTACCTGCCTACTCACACCATCAAAGAATAACTCTCAAGAAAAGTGGACTGACAGCATACAACAAAATAAATGTTTTCCACTTTAGACATGTCATATTTAGAACTAGAACTTCATGCTCACTGCGTTTACAGATACTGTGAAAAATATCTATGGTAGGCAGCTGCAAAATGCTAGGTGACTCCTGTTTGTGGCTCTTAGGCAGCAGATGGATATGCAAAAGCAGAGAAAGGGTGAACTGTCAGGTTTTGCATACAGGCAAAAGAAAAAACATTTTCATGAGAAGGAACCCTGTGTGCTCAGAGTGAAATGACCTGTGGAGCTAGACATTAAATCTTCCTATTACACTTTCTGAAAGGTATGAATTCAGCTGTGAAACATTTCTAATCCTCGGTTTACTCTTCTTATGGCTAAGAGTGTAACTGCAAAAAGTGCATTTGAGAGAGCTTTGAGAAAAACTGCATTCAGAAGAAAATAACTATGAACTATTGCAAGGCAAACCAACTAATTGGGCAAATGCAAATAGAGTTTCCTGAAAAAAAGATAAAAATTCTGTGTTTATGTGAAAAATATGATAGGTGTCCTTCCTATATGTCTCCTCACGAGAGTCCTGATAGGTAACTGTGGTGGTATTTGAACAACTCAGAGAAGTAAATCATATGAGAATGGAAACAGTGTTTTCTGTTATACATTCACAGCAGACAAAAACATGAAGATGAATTTTTGCCATCAGCTCAAGCTTTGCACTAAACTCTGGTACCTCCTTCATAGTACAATTTACTGATCCACATCAGGTATAATACTGAAAATCAAAGAATATTAGAAAGGAAATATTTTGCAGTTATTCTTACTATTTTGTTTCATTTTCATTTGATAATTAGGAAGTGAAACGATCCCATTGCTTTAATATTAGTTATAAATTATGCTTATGTACAAAAAATCTGAAAAAACTCAAGGCAATTATTTCATATTTACTCTAATCCATTAAAAAAACCCTTCATCTATATGTCTGCAACTACAAAAATAATACTGGATTTTCTCCTTAGAAATAATCAAAATTAAATTGAGTTCATCCACTCAAACTCTTTCTGACATCAGTGGAAATACTTTTACAAGATTCAAAAGGGATGAACACAAAAAGGAGTCTACTAAGAACAGTTTAGGTCTGGCAAGGTTATGTATGTACTATCCTCACTCGGATATTTTGTATGAAGGTATTTCACATGTTGTGATGCATAGTCTCCAATAATAGAACATTGCACTAATTTCCTAGCTGGGGAAATATGAATTAGCAGTCTGTTGAAGGCCTGCTAGTAGTTCATGGAAATGATGACCGTTCTATTCAGACAAGATTTCTTACATCGTAGGTTAATTTCTCATGTTATTACTTGTAGTCTCTGTATGAAGAAGGTGTTCATTGTGCTTTCTGTGGGGCTTGTATTCCCTGCAATATTTTGATTTATTACTGTGGAAGCAGTTAGGTCACAAGCATACATTTATGATTTCTAAAGGAAAAATTTGCCTCACTAAGAAATTAAAATCCAAATCTGATGCTTTGTATAAAGTCAAAGGCAATAGCTGACTAAAAGCAGATCCGCATTTACTTATAAATATCACATTTTGCAAAATAAATCTATATATTACACACATGTAAGATTTTTTTCATCCCAACATTCTGTTACAGCATGGCAATCAAAACTTTTGGATACTGCAATTAGCTTTTTAAGCAAATGCTGGGAGAAAGCAGGCAGTCATCCTCTAAAGGAGCTAACCCAACATAGGCCATATCAGGCAGTTATAGTTTACTGGAATATAAATTAAATTCCACAGGGAATTAAATACCCGTGGAGTTGCTAGGATTAATTACAACCCACTCTTTTTTTTGATCCTTTGAAAAGATACTTTTCCATCAGCACCTATACTGTGACCAGGAGGATTCCCCTGTTATGAAATATTCTGGCATGGTGTGATTTCAATTTGTGTACTGAAGCTGTTCATTTTAAGAAGATTTAACAAGATTAATGTAACTTACCCTGAGAAGTATTTAATTGTTTAGAATGAACAGCATTTTTAAGTTTCATGGCTAAGAAGTTCCCATAGAGAAGACACATAGGGTTCAGAACTTTTGCATATGTTATTGTCTTGTCATTGAAACAGAGTCCAGTCCAACGCATGGAATTGGGAGATGATGTTGCAAATCTTCTCATCCTTAACAGGCAATTGAACATTGGTCTTACGAAGACCTAAATGTGCGGTTAAGCCATTTTTAACTGGTTCAGGATAAAAGAGTTGGAAAGTTTTGGTGGTTTATGTAATCATGTTACAGAGGAGGATTACATTTTGATATTCCATGATCCTGCCACTGCTTCAGGAGAAACCATCACCTTCCCACATGTACACATCAAGTACTTCACCTTTTCATGAGGCCCGTGAAAATGAAAGATACAATTTTAGAAGATGTTAGACTAAAAAAACCCTTTCACTTAGAAACTGTTATTTTAATTTTCTTTGACTTTCCATCTGAGATTCTTTCTACAGTTGTATCATTTTTTTTCCCTTTGCACCAAAATCTTTATATTGCCTGTAAGGTATAGTCTGTTCATACAGTCAATCATAAATTACTTCCTTATATTTAAATGGTGGATTTAATGTCTTTCACTGTGGAAGCCATTAAGGAGTATCTCGCATTCAAAATCCTAAGGAAATAATAATAATGTTTTATAGACTATGAGAACTGTGATTAACCTTCATTTTTGTATAACTACAAAGTTATTTTCATCAATAAAAACAGCTTTAATTTCCTTTTGAAAAAGCTATCTGTTTTGTCCAGAACAACAATATCTAAAAATAATTTGGGTAGGGAAAGTTCTCTCTTTTGAAGGGGCCTTTTTTTTTTCTAATTTGAGTTTTTGTCTCTAGAAGACTCCTATCCCCAACGCAGAAGGTTCTTCTGTCCATTCTTTCTACCACACCAAATTAGAAACTTAGTGGCATCTAAATATGGAAGAGGTTGCAGGAGTTACGAGTGGTAGATCTGCTTGCATTTGCAGAAAATTGCCAGGCCTCTGCAGAATGCAAATATCTAGTGAATAAACTGAAATGTTGAAATAACCTGTATCCTGTATATTACTGATGGTAGCACCAGAATACAGGAGGTGGAAATAATCCTATTTTTAATGGTGGTTGTGTGGATAATGAAAAGCTGCTAGGCAGAGAAATTTTACATCTCCTCACACTGATTCTGTGGGAATTTTCCTTTGCTATGCAAGCTTTGTAAACAGTAAGATAGGGTTTTGTAAATAATTCTCATTCCTGCAGTTTTTCCACTTATGTTCTGGTACTGTAACATAATATTTTTAAATGGACGTCTGGTGCTTCAACCTATCACCTCAGGACAGGTGTGCACACTGTCCAACTGTCTTTTGGAACTAGGATATATAAATGATATTGTAAAATTAATAAAGAATTCATTCTCTCGCTGGACTCGCTTGCTGCTGCATCTCTGAATTCCTCCTAAGCATGCCACAGTGCTTGCTTTTAGAAGCTCTATATACCAGTTCTTGAATGCTTGTGATCCCAAACATTATTCCAGACCACAGTGCCCTCTGCAACACCAGCCTGTGTGCCAGCAGTGCCAGTGTGTAACAGAGCATGGTGCTAATAATGCCAAGGTTGTGGGTTTGATCATTGTGTGGGCCATTCACCTAAGAATCGGGCTCAATGATCCTTGTGGATCCCTTCCAACTCGGAATATTCTGTGACTTTGTAACTAGGAAGGCTGGTGCTGGGAGCAAGGTGCCCTTGCTGTTTCTCATAGCTGCCCCAAAGAGCTTATGCTGGCCCACAAGTGCTGCAGAATTTTGTCAGAGGCCATTTAACAATAGCATTCTGAGAAAATGAGCCCACCGCACCCTATATAACTCTGATGGCTAATGACTCCAGTCTCTGAAAACACTCAATAGAACTAAATGTACTCTGAGCATTCAAAGAGGAATGACCAAACACAAGGGAAGTATCCCCCCTCCCTTGCTAGAGACGAAAAGAACGCTTAATTTCAGAAGTGCTCAATCCAGTTGATAGAGGCTGTAAGTATTCATTCCTGTATTTATTTTTTCAGTCTTGTTGCTTATTTTCTCACTAGATGTTGGTCCTCATCAAAAATAAAAGTTAACTTTCCTCAATATGACTTACTTCCATTAAGTTTCAGCCCTAAATATTCTACTGTTCGAATGCATGCTCCATGCATCATTGTGCTAACGCCTGCATAACCTAATGTCACAGTTTATTGTGTGTATCCAAGTGCTGGAGGGACAGAAACAAACAGGAAGAAACATTACAGAAAATGAGGTTTTGATGGAGGAAGAAATGAGTTGGAACTGTGCCAGGCAGTTTGTCAGCACTAACAGTCATCTTGAAAAGTTCAGAAACCCACAAATCCCACCCTACAGAGCAGAAACTGAGTGAAATGGTATTACTACTACTTATGATGTAAGTGTTCAGGAAACAAAAGACAGATCTTCAGTAATGCTGTATTGAAAAGAGGAAATAAATGCCCCATGGAATACTCTGTCTGAGAACTAGAAAACATTTAAATGTACAACATAACTACTGGAAAATTCTATTAGTCCTGATACCTTTGAGAGAATTTTGTGGTACTCTTAATAGAGACATACAAATTTAGTACTCAGTATATAAAGACTATGATTTTGATTTCTTAACAGACAGAAGGAAATGCATAATTCCTTAATTCTAAAAGTAAACACGTATTAGAGTAATATGTACTTAGGTGTTTTTGTCAAATAGCACTTAGCTTCATTCTGCCCTAAAATTGAGAAAATACAAGAGCATTTCTTTTCTCTTTACTATTTTTTAATATTTCAAATATTTCAAAATTATGACTTTTCCTGGTTAAATTTCAAACTAATTGTTTTATTTATTTTCCGTGTTTCTTTTGGATTACTGATGAATATGTAGCATTTAGTTTCTATCTCACGTTAGTAGGAAAGGAACTTTGTTCTCATGGAGTCTATTCTCTTTAGTAAATTAGATTTCTTCTAACCACACTATACATTAAGCATCTTAAGAAGTCTTCCACGAAAACTTTTAGAGTTTGGAACGGTACAAAATGTCCCATAAAGTCAACCTTAAGTAATATTTTTAAGAGTGGGTAAACTTCATGCTAGATCTGTCTCAGTTCTTCTGGTTTACTCCAATCCTCTTCTGATCATAGTGATCCTTGAACTGAAATTAATATTTTTTAAAGTGTAGAAGAAATTAAATTTCAATTCTCAAAGCAGCAGTATGAGAGACTTGCTCATTTTTATCGCTACCCCAAAACAGGAATCTCAGAGCATTTGGTTACTAAACTAAACTTAAGGAATTCTATGTGATATTTCACTAAGGGAACCAATTCAGAATGACAAGAATTTACGTCTTAGAGAAGAAAATCTGCATCTCTACAGTGTATTCCATGAGCAACTCAGATAAACAAGTCATAGATTAGCAAAAAAACAGCTCACAAAGGCCACGACATCCACTGACTCACCAGGCAAACAAAAAATTTATCAGGACAAAAGTGGCATAAATCTGTGTTTTCTTTACTGTGATAAATCTATACTGTATTGGAAAAATTGCCTTCTTTCTTGATGTAATAGGACCAAGGAGGAGCATCTGTCCTTTTCTTATTTGATAATACCTGAGAATGTAGCTTTAACCGAAGTTAAGTTATGTAATTGTGAGGACGAAGGGGTGGATAAACATATGATTAATATCCCCATTTCTCTGCGTACTTCATGGTCTCTCAGAGGCACAGGCAGAGGCATTGGGGTTTTGTACCCCTGTTTGGCTGCAGAGCTGAGGTAAGTGCTGAACCACCAGCCTTTGTGGAGGCAGAGTGGAGGTCATATTTGAGGAGATTAACTCAAAGTGCATACATAAAAGAGAAGGGGGTGTATGGATACTTCTCCCTTTTACACGTTTGAGTAAGCCTGACGGCAGAGTCTGCTGCGGTGTTGTTGTGGGATAGGTAAGCAAGAGGATGAATTCATCCTTGCAGAGCAGTAATAATGAGAGATTGTGAAGAAGGTTTTGTGCTAATTTTAGCCACAAGAAATAGAATATTTTATCTCCTCTAGTAAATTTTATTTTCAATTTAGTAGTTTTTAATGGACTAAATTGAATTTTTAATGTCTAATTAATTTACTAATTAGTATTTTGGAGGGCTAGATAAATTAAATTGAAGATTCAGAAAATTTTGTCATTTATTTGTCCTTTCCATTACTCCATTTTCATGAAGTATTGGCAGTTTCCCCTCAAAAAACAAACAATATGCCTGTAAGAAGGAAGAACTTTTATATGGTTAATACTACCACGGGGTGCTATGGTGCTCCAGTTAGAAAATATAATAACACATATTTATTTCCAGCTGTGATTCTGGTTTTGTAATTCTGGGCTGCCATTTTTATTCTGGTGACAATAAAACCAAGGCTCTTTGTTCAAGACCATTCAGTTTTTTTCTGGGCTATGTGGAATATTTTCCCATAAGCAAGAAAGGGGATTTATACCAGTGTATTTCTCCTATTCTCTTCTCTCTTCAAGTTAAGGACTTGACAGTTCCTGGTTCTGACAGATCCTGGTTTGATTATTTGGCAGAATCTGAAAGACTTTGAAGAACTCTGGAGGGTATTGTCCTGTGATCCTAGAGTGCCTTTTGTAAGCTGAGGTAGCTTCCAACTTTTATTTTTTTTTAAGAGGCTGGAAAGAATGATCGTATTTAATTCCTCAATTATGATAAATGACTTCTTTTGGGACTTTTGAGAAGGAGTTCTGGAGTAGCTGCAACAGACTGAAGAATCTATCACAGTTTTATTTATTTTATGACTTACCACAGGTAATGGGGGTAAGAATCCAATCTGTTGCTGAAAAAGAACCACTTCCTCCCAAAATAGCATTTCACTTCCTTCTCTCTCCAACCCCCACAAAAGCTCAGACATTTCAGAAGCTGTCAGTCAATTTCACAGAAATGCTTTCGTTCACCACAACAAAATTGACAGGAACATCAGAGGTGAACAGGAAAAATAATGCAGGCAGGCCTTTTTGTTTATCTCACAGCTTTAAAATATGAGCTTTTCCTAAGCAAATTTAGGAGTGATTTTAATGAAATTTGTATATGTGTGGTTTATGTGGATCAGCAAATTCACTTTTGAATTCAAAGCTTAATCTCTGCAGTTTGTATTCATCTTTATATGAACATGCACCTTAGTTGCACATCATAATCCTCATTATTATTATTATTATTATTATTATTATTATTATTATTATTATTATTATTATTATTATTATTATTATTATTATTATTATTATTATTTATTGTGGCTTACCTTAAAAAAATTGCTATGAATACAGGCTGCTTATTTGACAAAAAAAAAAAAAAAAAAAAGGTCTGTTTAATTCCATTTCAAGAGATGTGTGCTATTTATAACCCAATACCTGGGATTTAAATTTTAATCTCTTCTATACTGGTAATTCTTGTTTTCTCCCATGTCCTTTCTAAAAGAAAAAACCCACAACTGATTTATATTTATTCTTGTTTCCTCATTTCTATCTTTCACTACTGTATGAACATGCTTTTATTTCAATGCTTAGTCCTCTGCTTTTTTCTCACTCTCCCACGTTACTCATTTATGATTGCTTGGTATTTTATGTTCATCTATTCCTGCAGCTGCTATCACTGCTACTTTGAAGTGTCCCTTAAGGAACCTTGACTTAATACAGGTTTTAATTTAAAGTTCCAGCCTCTCTTTTTCAGTGACTTTTAAGACACTAATTATGTGATTATCAGTACACTGTGACCATTATGCAGTGAGGCCTGTTACTCTTGTTCCTATTTATCACTTCGGGACAGTCACTGTTGCATGTGACATAGGGTAATCAGAGTGATCTATGCCAACGCTAATATCCACAGTATAAATCTACAGAGAGCTGGGAATTTTGGTGAGTGAAGGTTGGAAGAGACATTATCTGACTCGTTTCCTTCTGCCAGTAATGCGAATATGTCTTTTTCTGTCAGTCTTTCCCAGTAGCATTACTCAGACCATTGAGTTTCCCCCTCACAGTTATTTCCACTGGATGTTGTGTCAGTGATTGTTTGCTCATAGCCAGCACTACACCAGGACTTTAATCACGATTTTTCAACAAGGTTTGTGGAAGAAAACACCAAACACTTAATCAGCAATCATCAATGCAAAACTCTTCATGCAAATAACCTAGAAAGCAAGTAGGTGTTTTGGCTGCTATATAAAGGAGTATTTCCTAATTGCTGATTGCCATAAATTTTATTGTACACTTAGTCTGTTTCACAAACCTCACAGTGAGTGGATCTCAGTAAATTCATTTTACACTGGTCCACTCTGGTCCTGATGTCCAGCCTTCCAAAATGTTCCTGTCATTATCTTATAGGTTCATCTTCCATTCAAAGAGCCTCAGTGCTGAAGACTGGAAAGTTTGTTTGACCAGTGTTCTCCTCCCAGCTGCATTCAAGAGTTGCATTTGACAGAAAAGAAGAGTGCTGCATTAATTAAGTGNACTTTCCTGTCTGTGATTAAACTAGAAAACTTCAGATTAAAAGCCTTTTCTAACCTTTGGTATTTCTCAGTAGCTGAAACTTTTGTTGCATTTTCCTGCTAATTAACAGAATGACTGTGGTGCAATGGCACGTAGTCATGCTAAGTTCTACTTGTGGGCTAATATATGGCTTTGTCAGAACACTGTGTAAAGTTTCTAATCTACCCCTTAACTTGTAATATGTTTCATTTGTGTTTGAGATAAGCCTGCACATAGATGTTTGCCTGAGGTAACACCAAACTCCAAGTTTCTGGTAGCCTAGAGCTTTTACCAAAACAGGGGAAGCTATAAAATGATTTTTTTTTTTTTTAATGAGTGATTTTTACTTTGCATTTCATTAAAAATATACTCAGAAGACCTGATGGAGGTAATGTTGGGTCCTGCAGGATCTCCTAAATATTTGTAGTCCTGCAATTATTTTAGAGATTAAAAATTATTTTTTATATTTTATGTGTAAGGAAACACTATAAATGAAAACCTCTGAGGGTGGGAACAAGACAGTCCAAAACCTTTTAAATTTACTATCTTTGTTTGAGATTTGTTCTAACATCCCCCCAGCTAAAAAATACCTTTTTGTTGCTCTCTTTATGTGCAAAATGTATGCAGAGTCTATGTTCAATAGGACTAGTAAGACACTAAATAATAATCAGAGTGCTTGATGGAGGAGGAAGTAATACAGAAATACAGACATTACTCTTCCAGTTCTGGTTTTTCATAGATGTCACTAGTGGGAAAGCAAATGCTAATTTTAATCCTTCTATGACAATGTGTGTTATTTGTATAAGGAGGGTGCCTAAGATTCATAAAGTCAAAGTGCTGAAACTTGTTCCTAGGCATTTTCAACACAGAAGTGAAGTTTTCTTGTCAGGGAAACTGAAAGTCATCACACACTCAATCATCCACACCACCTGAGACTTTAACCAACAGGACTCCGTGGTCCCACCATGGTGGGCAGCTCCACCGAACTGGTGGGTGCTCTGTGTTGACTTCAGACACAGAAACACTCAGGCAGATGTTTTCCCTTCTGGCTCAACCCTAGGTTTTCCTGAGCTGAGCCTCAGGCAGTATTCAACTAACTAATTTGTGGAGTACAGTGACGAAATACATTCCAGCAAAGTGTCTCCAGAGAGGGAACCAGAAGAAAGAAATTGGGCATTTAAAGTCTTACAGTCTAAGTTTCCTGCTGCTCATGTGGCAGCTTGGTCCAACGATTAAGTTGGGATCTGCAGCCCTGATGCTCTTTGTTGGGCCTCTTCATTGTCTCTAGGCAAGCTGTTGGTTCTCTTATCTCTCAGGTTGCAGTTTCAACCTTCCTTGCTTTCCTTATCTTCCAGTATGAACCAGCTCTGGAGCCTTCTTAAGCAGGTGAAAATTCAGCATATCTGGGTGCAAGTCCATAGCTTGAGGCCCAAGGCTTCAGCACATCTAGCTACTAATGCTACATTATGCAAAGTGACAAATTTCCTTTTTTTGTTTGTGTTTCTGGAAAGGGAAATTCTTCACATGGACCCTATTCTAGCATTGTCAGTGGAGAGAGTCCTACTGGCATAGGTTTGATGTTAAGCTACAACAAATAAGTCACTTCTAAATCCTTCTGAGCATTTGTAGATATTATAGAAATTGGTTTTGGTGTTATTTGTTAAATGTAGACTAGTGTTAGACTACTTTTAGTCACAGCTTAGTTATAAAACCCGATGAACGCAATTCTAGTTAGTGTTGTATGAATAAGGATGTATGAATGTATCTTTTTTCCCCCCTTGTTCTTCCTCTCATATGATATGCCACACTGAAGTTGAAGTTCTGGTGTAGGCCAGTTTGGGCACAATCAGAGTTCCCCAAAGGAGGGTGTGTGAGGCAGGAATTTTGTGCTAGTTGCTGTGGACAGACATGGACACTGAAAACAGGCAGATGAAAGCAGACCATAGTTCTATGGCTTAAAAAATGCACTCAATGTTTGCACAACAACATTTGAAATCCACAGTTTACTAACCTTTTCCTCTGAAGACTATAAAATGATCAAGATGAGTTTGACAAGAAAAAGACAGTGGGAGGAAGTTCTGAAGGACAGAAGCCAAGAGGATTTTCTGAAAGAAGATTTATATCTTGCATAAACTAACTATAAAATCAAATATTAACTGAACTATTAAAATGTTAATTTCTAAAATATATTCAATATTGATTTTAAGCTAACATCAAGGAGATATTTGCATTTGGCTTTCAGATTTCAAAGTCCACTTTGAAGGCAGTTTGCAAGGATATCATCCCAAATAGGTGTCTTGAATTTTATCTTCTATTTTGCCAGGAATATTTTAATAAAATTATGTAATCAAGAATAATTTATCTTAGGAAAAGACTATTAAGCTGCTAGAATCCAATAGAAAACCAATTTTTAATTAAGCAATACAAGTTTACTGGTGTTGCCTCTACTTTCTGAAGACATACTCCCCAAAAGGCTACAGTTATTTGGAAGAAAATTCTTAGGCGCTGCACTGAGGTATAGAAGTATTTGCAGGGCCAAAGGACTGGAAGTAAACAACAAAGATCACAAGGAGGAAGTAAATGCAAATTAACCTGCAGGCACTAAGTAAATCTGTGTACACTGGAGTGGAAGTTTTGAATATGAATCCATGAGAAAAGAAGAAGCTGCTGCTGAGGATAAAGTTGGTCACATGAGCTCAAAGTTTGTGGAAACTTGTGTGTCTGTGTAAGGGTCAGGTTTTAAGATCAGAGTTCTTCAAAAGTTTGTCATTATAAGCTTCCCTTTTGCATAGTGTCACGGTGCCCTTGGAGCTGTTTTTCTAACAAGTAAGAGTCTCTTTTTTTCTATTTAAAGGAAAGTAAGTTTAGTTTGAAATGATGTTATTATGGGTGTTAAAAAGAAGGTGGGAGAGGAGGTAAACGGCTAAAGAAAGAAGGGGAAAATGCTAAAGAAAGAAGAGGAAAAGTTAATGCGAAACATAGCCAGCTGGTGATTTTATAATTACATGACAGAAATGTTAACACTGTACTTGGGTTTTGTAGGCAATTGAAACTAAAAGGTGTTGTGTAGATCCAGACAGGAAATTTCATGTTCTCAAAATGCATGCTTTTTCTTAGATGATAAAACATGAACACATGACCTATGGTGCAGGAGTGGCAACTTCCTCTTTGGCTATCAATGAAGGAAAGCTGTACTTGCTTTCATTTTTAAGTTTGATGGGTATCAGCAGAAAACTTTCTCTTGGAATTGAGGTAGTGATTCAGATAGTGTGAATTAAAATACAAAAAGATTTTCAAAAGCAAAATGAATGTATTTTGTTTTTGTCAGTATGCTGTAATCCCACACAAAAATTTGTGAACACCTGAGGTACATGGGTTGCCCCCCCAGTTTCCATTTCTTTCAGATAGTCTGTGAAATTAAAAATATTTTTCTCACACTCAAGGTACAATTTTCATTTGTGGATACCTTCAGAAAAATGTCCAGAATGTCTCTCAGAGAAAACTATCCTATTGTCAAATCCTTTGTTGTAAAGAGTATTTGTAGATTGTGCTCTCCTAGAACTTTAATCAGCCTTCAGTGGAGTTATCAAAATAATTTTTTTTTAAATATATGATAGCAGGCAAATGATTTGAGCTATTAAGTTAATTCTTATTATCACTTGTACAGAACACGAGGATGATGAATTCTCCTAGGAATGACTTTGATGCTTGCCTTAAAAATAGTTTTTTAATACTTTTCTTTTACAAGAATGTGTCCAAAACATTTGTAGATTCGATGACTTGTTGAAGATGCCACTCCTGAAAATTTTTGGGCTCGGTAACCACTGAGGATCATGAAGAGGCAGATGTGGTTTATATTCAGTTTTCCCCAAGTTTGTGCGGAGATCAGTTGCACAGGAGAGTCCAAAACTTAAGTCCAAACAGAATTAGACCAGAGGTATCCGACTTGGGGTTGGCATGGCAGTAACATCTTGCAAAAAACCTACCCCTTGAGTTTTTTTCTTGCTTGTTTCTTTTTGTTTGGGTTTGTTTTTTTGTTGTGGTTGTGGTTTTTTCCTAGCCAGTTCTGACTTATTGACTCTTCTCTCTGCACTATAACCAGGGATATGTTCATTACTTTGGCAAAGGCTAATTTACAGATTTTACATAACTTAAAAAAAATCCAGCTGCAGCACTCTTATACATCTGTTCAGTATTTTTCCTTCCCTATTGTTCAAGCTGCCTTTACAGAAACAGCCCAGGTGTTAACCTGTGCTATTAGTGCCCAGAGAGGTAGTATTTGGTTTAAATGAAGTAAGGGGCTAAAGAGAAACTACCAGTCCTATAAAGATAGAAACTTGATCATACTCTGTCATCTGCACATTTTGCTGGGAAAATATTCCCCATCATATAGAGCAGAATCTCAAAAAAATTTAATTTTACCTCCAGATTAAAAATTTTTCAGGACCCTTGAAGAGGAACAGTGGGCACTGCTTTATGATTTTAAAAATAGTGATGATAATGACATCTTTATTCCCTCTCCCAACAGATCCATGAGATACTCTTTTTATTACTTTTGGTAGAAAACAAAATGGGAAAGTGGCTGAAATAAAAACGTCTTCCCCCATCCATTCTGATGCGTTTGAGAAGAGGGGGAATTACTGTCTTTTTAATTATACCCTTCGACAAAATTTTTAATTCTCTTACCGTGTTTCTCATGACATGACCCCACTCTCACCACTCACCCACTTATTCAGAGTCTTCTCTCTGCTTCACATTCTGTTTATGCTTTTCCTCTCTTAATGATCATGACAACATAATGTTAATGGACAGAATTTATGCCAAGTACTAATAAGCTAACTAATATCTGAGACAAAATCAGCACCTCTAAAAAGCTTAGCTTTCCTAAATAATCCCACAAACCAAGAAAATTCACAAAAATAGCATCTGTACAATTCTATTCTATTTGTGGAGCTATTAATAAGGACTTTCTTGTGGATGTTCTCTGTCTGAACACCCCCTCTGCTGAGAGTAGTGTCTTCTCCTGACTTTTAAGGTGGAGTTTAGTCAGCTGGAATCAATGTCATCCTAGAAGATTTCACCACCGTGTTCTGGGATGTACAATCTTGAGACAGCAGCCTGCCATGTTTTGGGTGGATCCACCTCTTCCATCTGAGGGTGAATCCCAAATCAGTTTCATTATAATCATTCATCCTTTGTCTGGGAGAAATCAGTATCTGCCCTGCCTCTTTGTGAAGTTATACATTTCAACAACCTCCATCTAACCAGCCAAGCTTTTATATTACGTGCCATTTTTCTTAGAAGGGAGCAGTCGGGATATTCAGTTTTCCCTGACATCAGACAGCAGCAGGATGAGGTATTATGATTCATCAGCCAGATCAGAAATCTGAATGATTCAAACATGCATTCCAGAACAGGAGTGCCTCAGCTCCAGATCACCACAATGAATAATACCTCAGTACCACCTGCCTTCTAAGGCTGGGCTTTGCTTTTCTACAGATACAAGTGTTTGTATCCATAATGTCCATTGCTTCAATATTTAATTACTGAGATTCTATTCCCTTTCTGATTTGCCATATTTTCCCTCACTGTAGAGAAAGCCACTTCTTCACAAATACTTTCCTCGGTAGAAAAAAAAGCTTAAAAAATCAAATTGTCTTCTAGAACTTTTTTTTTTTTTTGGACAGTCATAATTTGAAAGGCGTGATTTGTTTTGGAGAAGAGATTTGTTTATATATAATACATCATTCTAAGGTGAACAATCTATAACAATAATTTTGAGATAGCTAGCTAAAGAACAGTAAATTTCTGAAAGCTTGTGTATACATTTACATATTTTTGTGTGCTTTTGGTACTAAGCTGAACCGAAGTCTCTCACCGTGGCAGTCAGTTGTTCGAGGTGATTGTGACACAAACTGTAAACTGTGGCATCAAAACAATGTCCTTTAGGGTCTGGTAATTACAATTAAAAGAAATCTGCTATCTCATGCCATGAAAAAACATGGTTTTGAATGATTTGGCTGTGTGCTTTCAGGACATCTTTGTGCATACACAGAAGGTCTAGCATGTGATTGATGCAGTGAACTCAATACTGACAGGTCTGATAAGCCAGTTGTCTTCAACCAACCTACCTAGGTGTAACAAGAGAATATAGGATTTGAGATCTCAGCTGACAGGAAGAAAACCACCATCACTGATATTTTGCTTTAAGCAATAAAAAATGATCTGAAAAATAGTGACCAAACTGTTGTCACATAGAAATGCATATAAGGTTTCTGCTGGAGGTCCAGCCTCTTTACCCTTTAAAGGATTGATTCTGCTTGTGCAAGTAATCTGTAATTTTCACAGGTAAATCAAAGTTCAGAAATGCAGGAAAAAATAAGACAACTATCCTGAGGTACTGTAGGAGAAAAGAAAGCAACAGTAGCTCTCATGAAACATGGAATTCATTGCTAATGGTTGAGGGTGAACTTTGAAGTGGCCACATTTGACACCAGGTGTTGTTTTAAATGGTGTCATTTGTCTTGAGTTGCAGTTGGGGGTCACGAAAAAATTATGTTAATTACCTCCCTTAGGTGTTATTCTTAGGTTCAGTCCTAACCCCTTTCATAAAAGTCTGGTTCCATTATTCACTGCCAGTAGGCTTGCTTACTGGGAGTTATAAGTAAGGTTCTGGTCACTGTCACAACCTGTTGGCTCAAAATTAAACTGACTCAGAGCTTCCACATTAGCAGATACATGTGGTGGATCCACCAGTAAATTTTGAAATTGTGATTATGGATTTATTAATATCTATTAATAGACTGGCTCACCATGATCAGTAATAGACTCTGGGGTTATGAGGACAAAGGGTTGAGAGTTTCGCTATGTGTCTTGCAGATGGCAAACTTCTGCTGAGTGAATGTTCAGAATTGACAGCCTTCTGGTAAGAAATTAAAACACAGCAAGAGGTCTGTAGTCAAGCTCAAGCTCAGATTTTATATTTGATCTTTGCAAGGAATGCAACATCTATCTTCACATCACAAGACAAGACTGCCAAAGAGACCTGTGACAGAAGGCAGCCAAAGAGCCTGAAATTTTTGGGTAAGTCTGCTCAAGGTCTAACATTTAGTGCTGACCACAGAAAAAACAAATACTGCAGCATTTCTTTTTCCAATCTTTTGACTCAGCCTGGCATCATTCATGCCACAGTGCCAGGTCTCTTAACATTTTAATCTTTTAACTAAATTGGTTTAGATACACATATGGAGCAGGTGAATCACATGTGAATCAATATGTGGAGCTTGTCCAGAAATTCCATTCAGGTCCTTCTCTTCACATAGGAAGTTACTATATAGAAGAATCAACTCATGTGGTTTATATTGAATCAGGATTTAAACATTTTCTGGCAAGTTAATGACATATGGTTAACTGGAAATCAGTTAACTGATTCCAGTCCTGCGCCAGCGGTACAGCAGAAACACCTCACTCAACACTTAGAAAATTTTAATGAACTTACAAGGTTCTAAATACCATTTTCATAAGTAATGCCAAAAATTTTTAGTCATGCACACTTTTCTTTCCCCCCTATATACACATCTTAGAATAGTTAACGGCATGCCCATTTTTTGTTTCCCTGCTTGCCTACCCTGCTGGAGATGGGTTTGCCCCGGCTTTCTGCAGTTCCCTACCCTGAACTGGGGGTCCTTCTTCCACCACACCCTGTACTGTCACCCATCAGCTGAGGCACAGCCTGCTCACTGCGTGGGACAGGGACCACACTGTGTCAGACCTACAGAGGGTTGCAATGGCAGCAAAGTGATTTCTGCCAGTGTCAGACACAGACTGAGTGCTGCCCTCAGTGCTTTCCCACTCTCAGATCTCTCTGCAGTCACAATTTTTTTTCTTATCGCCTCTTACACATCCTGTCAAGCTGACTCCTTTTCTAAAAAGCCCAGATAACCTGTTTTCTCTTGAATCCATTGGATAGTTATCCTACTGTGAAGTCTCATCACTGCTCATTTCCTCTTGAAGGCTTCTAGGGTTTCTGCAAACATCCTTTCAGGCAACTCTCTTTGAGTAGTACCTTTGGGGTATTACATTCATATATGCCGCTCCCATTCACATCCCTACTGCATCTTCTGGTGTTACAGAGACTAGGTTACCAAGGAACAGCTGTGTGAATTCCCCCAAAAGAAATACTATTCCAGTATAATGCTGAGTTGTGGTGGGTTGACACTGGCCAAAAGCCAGGTGCCCATCCGGCCACTCTCTCCCCGCTACTCAACAAAACTGGGAGCTAGGGGGAAATAAGATGAAAAATCTTTTGAGTTTCCCTGTTTGCCTACCCTGGTGGAGATGGGTTTGCTCCTACTGTCTGCAGCTCCCTGCAGTGTATTGTTCCATCCACTGCTAAGATGGCAGCCCATGAGTCCATGAGACCATGAGATAAAGACAGGGAGATCCCTTATAAATTACTGTCATTAGCAAAACAGACATGACTTAGGAAAACTCAATTTAATGTATTAAATTAATCAGTCTGTGATGAAAGCAAGAATTATAAATGTTTCATTCTTCTTTGCGTTGTCTCAGACCCCGATTTCGAAGAGGAAGTCCCTGGAATTTATTTTCAAGCTCAGTGGAAGAGGAAGGAAGTCAATGGCAGGTACAGCTGAAGCCTGTAATCCACAGTCTGAAATACAGGTGCAGCTGGGTAACAAGTAGCTTTGTAAATACCATGATAAACCTGCTAGCAAAACCTTCTAAACCGTGCTTTTGCAGTGCCTTTTCTCAGCATTCAAAATGCTTCTACCTTTTAAATCCGTTTCTTCTGTTCAGATGAGCACATATATCCTGTAGCTTCTTGGCAATAATTTAATATTTGGTTCCACACGTGCTGATGGTGTGCTAAGGAAAGCTTAGGAGTCATCAGCTCCTAATTGTAGCTTGAAGGGTGCCTACCTTTGAGCATCTTCAGTTGGTAAGTAAAGGCCCAAAGATTTTCCGTAGAAGTAAAGCTGATGTAGGTTGGAAGGAAGTTGGAAAGGAATATGAAGTGACTCTTTCTAGTGAAACATCCACTGGTATATTTAAGGGTAATCCATGGATTTGTAACAACGTTATGGAAACCAAGCTAAACCCACTGTGGAAAACATAGTCAGATCCAAGATATTTAGGTTCTCCATAAAGAAATAAAAGGGATTTCTAGAATGGGTAGAAGATTGATGTTAAAAAAACCCAGATACTATCCCCTTTATGAAACTTTCAATTAAAATGATGCCTTTTTATCTGTTTTCAGTTTTTCACTGCTTTCTATCACATTTTAGAGATGTTGTGTTTGACATTTGCAGTTATCAATATTCTGTGGTAGTAAACTCGTAAAAAAATATTAAAATGAATGGAGTTGTCATTAAGAACTACAGATATAATTTGCCTGAAATGTCTATTTATAGACCTCAAACCCACATTTAAATTCATTGCTTTTGTCATATTATAATGTTCTATTTTTATTTTTTGTTTTACATTTTAAGAGGTAGTATACGTTTATGAAACTCACACACAAATTTAAGTTTTGAGGAACATGGGGGTTTTTGTTGTAATCCATCTATCCTCTCCTTTCAAATTAATTTTGTATTCTTTATAATTAACATTGAAATATGCATGTTGTAGTATTTCTACTCTATTGTTTACACTTCTCTAAACACTACTTGTAGTTTCTATTGTAGTGTTTAGAAAGAAAAACTTTTTTTATGGAACTTTCATAAATTTCTTATTGTTTGTATTTCAGGTCTTGACCTTTTCTGCAGATTTTCTGACACAATAACATACTAAGCATATGAAAAAAGCATTGCAGAGCTATTCTGAAATAATTTTTCCCATAATTTTAGTATTTCAAGTTTATAATGCTAAAAAATCTTCATTAAAAATGGAGATTTTGAAAAATTTCATTAAATTAAGCTATTTTCTCTGCACTCTTCTAACATCACTGGCTTCAATTTCAAAATGAAGTGTTTCAGTAATTTCAAAACCCACCATTCCCATTAAAGAAAAGCTGGTCCTGATGGGGCTGCATTGCTTGGGTTTTTTTCTCCCTTTCCCCTTAACATATTTCTGCCAAGACAAAGCATATTCTGATTCAGGCCTCTGAGCAACTTCAGCTTTGGGCAATTATTGGCCAACTCAAAATGCATTGCAATAATATTACATATCCTGGTATATAAGTATCTCAAAATTCTGCAAGGATTTCTTTTAAGAGGTTAATTTATTTGAGTGTTAACAAATGCTTTTGTAAGGCAGAGCAATGTTAAGAAACTTTGAGAACAAGTTGAATAATTCCAGAGTTTTTATCCTTTTTTAAAGAAATACAAATCTGTTCCATTTGACCCATAAAATGAAGGGGGGTTTCTGTATTGAAATATTGTACAAGAAAAACTGGTGTTGTTATGTCTTCAAACATAAAATTATTGACTATTTCCTGGTGTTTTCGGTGCAGTGATTTTTTATAGAGAATATCATTCTCTTGAAGACCAGGGTAATATAAAGTAATTTTTAGATTATTAAGCTCAATGTGATGACTACAGGGAAGTTTCTGAATAACTCACATTAACAGTGCTTGTTTCGCTTTCTACTTTTTCTGCTTTCTGTCTTGCATTCTTCTTTCTTTCCTGTGCTGTTCATTTCAAGTTGTTAGAAATTATAGAGATATGAGTTTCAACAGCTGCCAGAACAACTACTATCTCTAGTTTACCCGGGTTAAGTCCAAGTGCTGAATTAACTGTTTGAATTAATGCATTGCTGTCAACACAGCTGTTCAACACTGCAGTGTTTCCTTATCTTGGTTTATATCATTATTGGTATTGGTTTGCAAATGCTTCAAGATGTAGTGCAGCTTTCAGTCCATTCTGTGAAGTATTTAAGCAAACTGATGTATACAGCAGTACTGGAGAAAAAATAATGCTAAATTTTATTTGACTGGCAGCTTAGACCCAGCTACAAAAGAGCTGGAGACATTAATTTTGAGACATTGCTCTGAGCCAAATCAAATTTAGAAACATCCACATGCTGAGTGGATATTTTTTATCCTTGAGGATTGTAAGTCGTTCCATCAAGAGAAATTTATGTGCAAATGACTAATTATGAAATTTGATACCTGTGCTAACACAAAACAGCATCACCCATCTAGCTGAACTTCTTTTGTCTTATAATTATAGCAGCATTCTTTCTTATTATGGCAGATATAAATGGCTAAAATAAAATGCTGGTCCCATAAGAAGTTTGTACAATAACAAGACCAATTTAATGGGAAATAACTCATCTTTTGCACTTCTAAATTCCTACAACAAACTCTTCTTCTGAGAGGGAAGCTTAGAAGCTCAGCATTTGTATTATCTCCCTGGGAGATTACTTGGTATTTTCTTGCACATTTCCTTCCATGTACATCAGTGGAAGCCTAATATCCCTGAATTTTAAGTCTGCGTTCTATGATGTGGTATGGAGTAGAAACTCCCCTATGCCAGCCCTTTCGTTTCCAGAACTATTATTGTGTTCATGAGAGAGCAAATGGTGTAGACCACTTTCCTGATAAATGTCATTTACAGGATGTAAAGGCAGTGGCTCATTTTAAGTGAAGAAATTATGTTCTTGTGTCTCCCTCTTGTGGCATGAAAATATATTGACCAGAAATTGTTAATCATAACAGAACCACTGGAAAAGAGCAGCTGTCCTTCAAACATGGGCTAATAAGCATGCAGAATTTATCAGCACCAAACTCTTAAACCACTAAATTATTTCTGTCCTTGTAAGGCACTGATTAAGACAGAATAAGAACACACCCAGAGAATCAGTGCAGTCACAGAGTTTTAGTCTCCCATTTCAAAACAGAAAACCAAGTGTTTGAGGAGCTGTTTTGTTCCAGACTTTAGACATCACAGCAAACGGGAAGATGCCCTTTGACTTTAAGCCAAAGGGTTTTCTATCTCTGTTCTCTAACTGCAGTCCTAAAATCTCACTTATAACCTGAGAAAAGATGTATTCTTATATTCTGTAACCTGACCCAGAAGGGATGCTCCTGGGAACCTGTTCTGGCTATGTGGCAATGTAGGGGATTTTTGACTACATGAGATAAACAGCATCCCCTCAAGGAATGAGAGATGGGCCTCAAAACACTCTGTCATGCTACAACAGAAGCAAGAGTCTGAAGTTTATGCGTCCCAGGTGAATGCCTTAACTGCAGAGCTTTGAAGCAGACAAATGTCATCTTGTCTAGTGAATAAATATCGTAAGTAGAGTAGCTTTTAACAGAAGAGGCTGCTAATAAGCAAGCACGGGATTCCTGGTCTGGTAGTAAATGGCATTCCAGAAATCTAAGCTACACTTTCTCCAAGTGTGATGAAGTACAGATTTGAAAACAAGAGTAATACCTACAAGGGAAATTATTTTATTTGCAATCAGACATAAAGCATTTGCACACTTGTCAGACAAAGAGGATAAAAGACTTTCCAAGTTACCAGAAGCTTTCTGTAAAATCTGACATACTTGGTTGGAGAATTCCCCATTCACAACTTGTTAAGAGACTAGATCCTTTAATTTTGTCCCTGGTAAGTTCCACTTTCTTGTCCTTGTACACAAGAAAGATGTTCAAAATACTGCCTGAAACACTATTTTAAATATTTAAAGAAATAGCCAGTCAGAAAGTAGGTTTATGCTAGAGCAGCTGTATGCCTGAGTTAATAGAAAGAAAAATTATATAGCACCTATATAAATCTGTGTAGATGATGAATTGTGCCCAATTTTTCTTGTCAATACATGGGATTAACATTTCTTTCTTACCTATCCTGACAGTACTTCAAGTCTGATTTGGATGTTTTATAGGAATGTCCTTTGTTCTTGCTGTTCTTGCTAGTAAATTTATAGTGCAAGTGATCCCATTTGTGCAAAATCCTATATTTGGTCATAAATAACAATACGAATGCCAAATAAAATGTCCAATAAAAGTCATATTATGGCTGAAACAATAATATAACAAGTATTTAGTATTATTTCTTTAGGAAATGTATTCAACAATCAGTCTAATTTTGTCCTACAGAAACTACCCCTGCAGATATGCAAAGCAAAATTTCTCTAAGATCCTAGGTTATCACTTAAAAAAGCTATATTTGGATTTTTAGGTGGAATATAGTGATCCGGAATAACTGGTGGGCACTAAGCAATAAAAACATTAAGGCGTTCCCTTTCCTCCTACTGGAGAGGTAAAGAGCCAACTGTCCTACTGTGACTGGGAAGCAAAATTGGTAGGAAATTGGTGCCTCTCTCCACTGGGTGGCAGCCCAAGCTTCTTCTCAAACCCGAAAGCAACAGCTGAAAAAAACCAGCATCACCCTCACATATCTGCACTTCGTAAAGCTCTTGAAACTTTTCTGTATACCTAATGAGTCAGGCGTTAGCCCCTTCATCCTCAGGGACTCAGAGCAAGATGGTCTTTCTTCTACTAACGGCTCTTCAAAAAGGCAGTTCCCATATTGGTTCTTAATTAGATTGTGATTACTTCACACAAACTGTTTTTTAAAGTGAGGATTCTGAAATTAACACCTTCACTGTGAACACTCTCGACTCACAGAATTCACTGGAGACATCTAACGGGTTTAAGCAGCTTATCAAGAAACTGACGGGAAAACCACGCACTGCGTCCCCCACGCAGCCTTGTACTTTAAAGCACACTGAAGCACCCCTGAACAAAGTGAATCTTTACATCAGTGAGAGACAGCACTTTCGATCTGCTCTCCTAGGCAGCTCGTGCCCGTGACTGCAGCCATCACTGTTTTCTGTTCAGCTGCAGTCTTTTTCAGCCTCACAAGTGGTGAGCCTCTCTGGCTCTGCCTCCCGGGACGCTGGTGAGGGACACATTGTTAAAATTCCTTCCTTCAGCCGGCAAGAAGCAGAGGCCACAACAGCTTCAGGTGACAAGGATCCCATTGTCTTCTCAGGATGGTAAAGAGAAATTGCAGTGTCCTGGCCATGCCACATAAAAAGTAAATTTCCTTAGGTATTGGAAGTCTTTCTGTACTTTCTGTTGGATACAGTTTCACTTTTCTCTCTTTTCACTAATTTTAATGTATTTTACAAAGACTTGCTTGGCCTCACAGCATATATAATAGTTTAGTCATTGTTTCACTAAAAAACCGTATAATACAAGAAAGAAAGTTTTATATGACTCTGGTGTATGAGCCATTTTCTTTTTCAATAGAAGTTTGTTAGTTTAATCTAAAATGTGTAACCTTGGATTATTTCAGATACTTTCAAAGATTCCTTTAGGAAAGATTGCACTGTTTTCCTTCAGTAAATAAATAAGGTAATGGACCCTTTCTTTTTCCATGGACAGGCCCAGTAAACTGGGTAACACTGGAAAAAAGGTCCTAGCTTGGAGTTTGCCCTGATTTGGTCTCAAAATCACAAGTCAGTGTGCTAGCAGCTTCAGAGCTGTGTCATGCAGAAAGACACATTGTATACCACTTTTCAAAGTCTTTTGCATCTCCTAATCCCCAGTGCAGGAGACCTGAGAGATTTAGGAAGTCAAACCCAGGTAAGAACAATAACCTGTTAAGGAAAAGGATAATCTCTGATGATTTTGTATTCACCTTAATATATAGCACTTACATTACATTTAGGGACTCAGTTTGAGAACCTGAGAGTCCTTGAAAAGTTTTCAGTAGAGTTTTCCTTTAAATGTTTTCAGCAGAGTTTGTTTGGAGGTTGTCACTGAAATGGAAAACACATGAAAGAAATTGAAAAGTATATCTTTAGTTTCACAGGATGAAAGTTCTGACACAGAGGTATTTCTAATAAAACTGTCTTTGGGAATTGGATGATTTTTTTTTTGTTGCACCCAAGCTACAATGAAAATATCCTCTTGCATTAGTTTCTTTATTGCTCTTAAAAGACGGGAAGTATCAAAGTCTTCTGCATCACTTTTGTGGTGTAGGCTGCCCCAGAGTCCAGTGGCTCTGATAGAGCAAGCTGATGTAGCTGATAGTAGCCCACCAGGAAAGGTAACACTCTTCACATTCCCCCCTTCACTGCCCAGGAGCTTTCTCACATTCAAAACAGAGATACATCATTCCTAATCTCTAGGAGTGGTGTCACGAGCAGTTCAAAAAACCCAGCCAGGACAAACCACAGACCATCACCTGTCAGCAAAAGTCACCATGGACACATCACCGGTGGCAACTGTGCCGGCCCTATACTGTGAATGCCAAAGCTCATTTCGCTCATTTACTCGGATTTCCATGAGTTACCTGGGGGCTTGTGATCACATGTGGGATGGTGACAGCTGACAGCATTTTGAGACAACAGGCTTTCAAACAACGGCAATTTTTTGGAGGAACTTTTTTAAGAGTGAGACCCAGACTGTGATATTTGCTTCTAAAGGAAAGGAGAGTGAACGTGGACTTCAGCTTCATCTCCAGATATTTTAACTGCACTTGAAATGTCTCTCACCGAGACAAATTGCCTAATACCTGTGATGAAATAGTGCAGTACACCAAGAGGAGGACTAACCTTTCTGTGCCTGTTACTTTGTAACATGGTGTGCTGTCAAAGGGTCTTCTGATCTTCTGTGGAAACAATCTGGTCTCTGCCTGCCTGCAAGTGGGTCTCTGTCCCTCACCTACCTCATGAAAGAGGGATTTCACAGTTAATTTTGTGAAGTGCTTTGCAATTACTACCTGACAGATGCCTAAATATGGGCCATGGTTAGTATAATAGAGTAACTAAAATGGCCTTTACAGAACCATTTTTGCTGTAAAAACCTCTCCTCTCGGTGCGCTCTGTTTTAATGTTCTCATCTTCTTTCCATTTAATTCTCATCTCATACCTTTTGTTTCTTTTCATTGACCCTTCGGCACAACTGTTTTTGGGAAAACCTCTTTATGTATCTCTCTTTCCCTTCTCTCTCTAATAGATACCATCATCTTTTAAAGGGCAGGCGCTCCCTCCCTCAGCTAAGTACTATCTTGGCAGGCAACTGGGGAGGAGGAGTCTTCTTTAAAAGGCTCTGAAATTGTGTTGTTAAAAAAATATATAAATAAAGCAACAAACCTTTTAATAGGGCTTTGAACAATCATCCCTTTCATTCCCTTATGGCCTTTTGTGCTTCTGGCTTTTTTATTATTTAGTGTGCTTCAAAAAAAAAATCCAAATGTTTTATGTTAAGCCATTAAGAGTTTATTTGGGTTGAAAATAAATAAATAAATGTGATGCTAGCAGTTGGGGCTGGGAGCACATGCACAGTTGCCTGGCAGAGGCAACCTATAGGAGGTACATCCGAAGGCCAGAATAAGCTTCAGTAAAAGACCAGAACAAAAGCATCAGCAGCATTTGTTTCTGGCTAAGTACTTTTGCATGAGCCTGACTACTGGAGTGGTTTACCCAGCTTTTATCTATTTCAAATTCACCTCATTCCCCCCAACCCTCTCTACAGAATCACTCCAGACTGTAATTCATGGTAATTACATGGAACAGGAGGAAGCATGGGATTTTTAAAAATCTTTTTTTGTTTTATTTTTTAAACCACCTGAAGGGAGCATGTGACTGGTTGGTATCCAACATTGCTCCTGGAGTTATTAGATACCTAACTGTTTTTTCCATGACCTGCCTGATTTTTTGCATGTGTGTCTATTTTGATTTAATTTTTAAAGTGATGGGTATATTTTGTGAACAGCCAGAAAAAGCATTTTGTTCCTTTTTTACTTTCTACCCCCTTCCATTTTTGTTTGCCAGCTTTGCCTGTCATCCCCAAAGAATTCTGTATCAGGCTGGTGACTGCAGCTAGGTCTCCTCTCTGTGCATAATTAGTATCAGTCTTGCTTCATCTCAGTTCCCTGGTGGAGTTATTTGGGAGAGAGGGAAGAGTCTTTGGCGTTAAACGCTTTATTATGTTCACACCTTATCTCCCATGTGATCTATATTTGGCAAATCAACATCAAAACTTAAACTTCCTAACTCTCTTTCTCTACAAGACTGAGGTATATGGCAGTTCTTGAAAAGCACATATATAGACTGCAGCTGGTCTTAAATTAATCAATTGCAAGAGGTAGATGGGAGCAGCTTCTAATCTGAGCCTGACTTTGCTGTCTCAGTTTTGAGACTCATGAATAAAACAACCTGATAATCCTTGTGAAGTTGAATGGAGTCACTGACAGTCCAAACCTCAAAAATTTAGGGAACAGGTGTCCGCCCCCAGACAGGATCCAAAGGAATGAGAATCCCTAAAGTGCCATTTTGTGTATGGGACATAGAATATCAGGTTGCAAATGACAAAAAGAGCTTCTGGCACACATAACATCAGGTACATCAAAGAACAGAAATCCACAAAACAAAACAAGAGAACATGAAACTGTCTCTCTAACATAGTAACATCTCCACTTTTTGCTCTCTTGCAATGATGTTGCTGATTTTTATAGAATCGGAGGATATCCTGAGTTGGATGGTACCCACAAGGATCACCAAAATAAAAAAAAATCCCTTGGAATTTTATGAAGGAGTACGACATGAACAAAATTTTAATTGCTAGATTCCTTTAACTCACATAGTTTGGTAGAGTTCCCTATAAAAGCAAAGTGTACCTTTGAAAATTTTGTTACAGGATCAGGAACAGAGAAAAAAAAGTCATCAGATACTTGGACTTGGGAGGCTTAATGTTTTATAGGCCTGGCTCTCATGTACAACCTTCTGCATGCTGGTTCTGACCTATTCAAAAATGGGTACTAGGGCTCAGAAAAAGCTTAAGAGGAAGACTTAACTGAAGTTTCCCAGTCCATGAAAGGAATAATAAACTTTCTGACCTCATAGTGATACATGAGAATAATCAATTTACTGCATTCTGCAGTATTTTGGTAGGCAGGATATGTGCTCCTGAGATATAGATAATTAAGTGGAACATTGAGATTATTGGGAAAGGGGAAGACCATATATATACTTTTCAATAGTACATTACTAATTTTAATATGATGAGAAGAACTTATACTGTAAACTTGAAATTAAAAAAAATACAAATATCAGTGGAAAACTTCCTATTGGCTTCAGCGCTTTTTAAAATCTAGACTAAAAAGCAATAACAACAGGTGTAGTATTTTTAGTTATTACGGACAAATGAGGGTTCACTTGATGTCTGTAAATAATTGTTTTTGGAGAATGGTACTGCTTGACAAAGCACAACTCTGATGAAAAACTGGTTGATTGCTGGATACTGAGAAACAATCATGTTTGTTTTAAAAATCCTGAGTTACCTGGACAATTTTACTTGTAAGATCATTCACCATTCATAGTTTAGAGATATTGTTTTCAAGTTTGCATGAAAGAAATATATCTAGGTATCTTAAGGGTTTGTGTATTTCTAGAAAACCTTTACATTTTAAAAGCTATCATTTTGTTCTCCAGTTATTGGTCGTGGACCATTCAGCTGTTGAAGAATATCAACAGTGGAATGTGCTTCATGTCATACCTGGAAGGATCCTTACTCCTGGAACACAGATTAGGAAACACCTATGTCACAAACCCGTAAGAGTTTATAAAGGTGTAGACCAAGACCCCAAAAAGAAAATTCAGACTTGAGTGTCTTTTACAACATAATGTCATCATGCCTCATATTCTCCTCTCACAAACATACATCACAGGTGTTTTATAACACCTGTCTTTTAGGCATTTGAAAACATATCAAAAAATATTTACTAGAGGAAGAGAAATTGAGCATGGGAGGGGATACCTTGGAGATAAGAAGTGAGTATGGTTTGGATCGTGTGGCAAAATAGGATTTCAGTGCTGATGTGACAGTTAAAGAATAAAATTACAAAGGGGTTAATGAGAACAATATTTATCCTTCCAAACCTGGAGACAGTTTGTCATTTATTGTAAATGTATGGAAAGGCACTGGAATGTCTTGGTGAGTAGAGGCCAGTGGTCAGTACTGGAAGTGCTGGGTCTGTGAGGTAATTCTTTTCCTATAGGGAGCTGAAAAAGACATTTCTGCTTCTCTGCCAAGGTGTGGCTTTGTGGAGTAAGAGTTTACAAAGAATAGATGATTTAAAAATAATATTTAGACTGGTTTGTTTTTGGTTTTTTTCTGGTTGTGAAGTCACTGAGTAAGAGAGTAAGTCATTGAGTTTCTGTCAGTTTCTTTGATAAGTCTGGAAGATTCTGAACTGACTTCTGCTGCTTAACTGGGCTCCAGGGTTTCAAGTCTAGTTCCTGCACAAATTCCATATGTTCCTTTCAGATCCCTTCTGGAAGAAAGTAAAGGTTATAATGAGGAAAATCCTGTGCAAGTCTATAGCAAATGCGCCCAGTAGACCAAGCAAGACTGAAGTTCTGCTTCGACCTGATAAAGCACATAAAGCATAATATTAAGACAGAGAAAGAGTAACACCCTCCGCCTCCTCCTCCTCCTCCTCTGCACACACACACACACAACTTGTTTACAAAAGTGCCTTGTAGTGACTGCTGGTGGTGTCACTCCGTCCCATGCCCCAGAGCTATCACCGGGCCTCATGGGAGATGTGACTACAGCATCGGACATGGGACTGTTTGTTCACTCACTTTCTGTGAAGAGAGTTTTGAACTGTGTTTTGAATAGACAGCATTTTCTTTGTGTGGTTGGTAAATAACACAGAGCAAAGTTAGTCAGCAAGTTGCATAGCTTCTGCATTCTGATTCTTTGGAGCCCTTTTGTACCAAGCTTGACAGGATGTTTTTAACAGAATGTGACCTCACTGGAATACCAGAGGTAAGGAAAAAAGTTATTGGGGCTGTTGTGGAATATTTTGAACAGAGCTGACAGAAAGTACTGCTTTAAAATGCCTTTTGGAAAGAAGATGGTCTCATGGTGATCCAGTCAACACCTCGTTCATTGAAAATCAATGTCTTTCACTCCTTCGTAAGTTATAGGACGTCTTAACGAGATTTTCTATTTCCCATGTATGGAAAAAGATGCTGATTTGCAAATCTCAGAATGGTTATGTACGTGCTCATTGAGCAAAGGCCCAGTTCTAGTGACAGAACACCAAAATGTTTTCTTTCTAACACAGCACAGAATAAGCAGATCAGATCCAGTTGTTCATCCAAGTCCTAGAAGCAGCACTGTGAGTATCGGAGCGGTGGCAAACCCAGCAAGACCGGGCAACAGCAACCCTGTGGACACCCATCCTCAGTCACTGGGTGAAGGTAAGAAGGAAAAGTGACACAAACCAGGATCATTGCTCTCTCTGGGTAGGACCAGGTGTGGGTTTTCATCACGGACAGTGAAGCTGAGGCTGCCGCTCGTCGCGGCGCTTGGAGTCAGAGCAGAGGGGGGTGCGGTGCCCCGGGGGCTGCGGGCGGTGCGGGCACCCCCTCTCCTCCCTCTGCTGGCCAGCGCCGGGGCAGCGCGGGGGGACCGGCACCTCCGGGCTGCCCGGGGAGCCCTGACCCGCACCGGCTCTCCGGGGCTTCCCCAGGGCGCTGCTCCGGCTTCTAAGCGCTGACAGGATGGAGCGGAGTGAGCTTCAGCTGCCGCAAAATAAAGGAGAGGAATATGAGTGTTCCACAAGTCGGAGAAGATGATTTAAGAAAAAAAAAAAAAGGATGTCAGATTCAGATGTTTATACAGCATAAAATATTATAGATTCATGCTGAATATCTGAGTGACTTGTTTACATTCAAGATCTAAAGAGGTTTTTATGGAAAATGAAAGAAAAATGCATATTTACACAAAATAGTTTCATGAATAAGAGGGATCTTGCTGTTCTGAAATTGAATTAACAATGTGTGATCCGCTTTACTATTTATACCAACAGAACAACAAAACTTCATTGTTTTTGTGGTCAACAGTTGTAGGGGTTTTTTCCAGCCAGTATAGGTGACTTAAAAATTTTAAAAGTTTGTTCGGAGTCACTGGTAGAGCAGTGAGAGGAAATGAAGTTCTCACGATATGTAAAACTGTTATTCATACTTAAAGACTTTCATAAAAAAGAAATCTAAAAATATGCTTTTAAAATTGGAAAGTTTTGGGTTTTGCTGACAACGAAAGTGTTCTTTTGTAAATGAGGATGGAAAAGTTTGCTCATTTACTTATGACTAATTAGAGTTGCTTTTTACTGTAAGGCACATAAAGAACTAGGGCTTTGTTTTTTCTTGTGATCAGTTAAAAAATGGATGGTTTGAAATTCATTTAGTTGTATAAAAGATGTGGTGAGTGCATCACTCCTCCCAGTAAGACAGGGTAATGACTTTGGTTTGACAAAGCTTTTACAGTGATACTTCTATATTCCTAAGCCTGTTACTGTACTTTGATCCATTGGTGTATGGTTAAAAAAGCTGCAAACTCTGCCCTAATCAAAGAAAATATTTCTACTGAAGAACCTTCTAGAGAGAAGCATGTTCTGTGAAGCAGAATTATGTCAAATGGGGATGATTAAAGATGTTAAATTTATATTCACAGCTTTGGTTTTTGTGTTGCAGTAGTACTTCTGGTCTTCATCATGTGTCAGGTGTTTGGAATTGTATAATAAAACCCAAGATTTTATAAAGCAAATATCTAATGATGATATGAGACATGAGATAACAGTTAAATTTAAAAATGTAAAAAATTAGTAATAATAAATGTGTTAAGATAGAGTTTTCAGATTTAATATCTATCTACAGCTGTACATGTACTGTAAGGTGGTTTTCTAACAGATGATTTTTCATAGTGTCTCATTCGCTGCAGATAGTCTGCCACCAATAGTTGTAAGCTTGATCTTTCTTTGACCTTCAGTCAGGGAGAAGTTAGCAGGGTGGGATATAATTTACTTCATCATGGAATTTGAAGAAAAGAGTGCAAAAGTTCAATAAAAGTGGATTGTTTCATATTGATGAAAGCTACAGTGGAGAAACCAGTAGAGGTCAGTGCAGAGTGCTGAAATGGAAGGAGAGTGCTTTTTGTATTTATGCTCTCTACTTTTGATCTTTAACTTTTCCTTTAAAATGGGGTAAAGGCTTACAGTGGCTTACAGCCAATATTCCTATCCTCTTCGAAAGATAGATTAAACATACTTGTGATAATATGATAATGTCACACTGCTTAAACAGATCAATTTAAGCAACAAAAGACATTTTGTTGCATGTTATAGCCTGCAGACAGACGCTGGAAGCCTTATTTGGTGGAATCATTACCGAAACCAATGTGTAATACTTATTACATATATTGCAGTGATAAATACATATAGCTAATGGCTATGTAGCAAAAAAAAAAAAAGTAATAGGATAATTTTTAGGGAACAAGTTTTCAAATATTTGAAGTTAGAGTAACAACTGAATTTTTCTCATTTTTGGTAAAAAAAGTTTGGATAGTTATCATTATGTGGTGTTTTAAAAGTATTTTCTTTGTGGATATACATAGATATGCAGGGGAGTGTGGTGAGGCAAACAGACTCTGTGTATAAAGTTGAATTATCTTTTGTTTCACTTTTTAAAGCCATTGTTTGCTCGTGGTTTCCTTTTGTGATTTAAAGCAAGGAGAAGAATTACTGCCTATAGCCAGTGCATGAAAAGATTCTTCAATATATATTAGCTGCAAAATCTCCTCTCTGAAAAGCTTCTGTTCAAGCTGCTTTCTGTGGCTCTAGAAAGAGCAGCCTGCCTGTCCCCATTCTGTTTCCTTACACTTTAACTAAGTGCTTTCAAAAAAAGCTTGCTATTAAATTGTGATTGTTGAATATCAAGGAATTTCAAAAAAATTATCACTAGATAAAAGGGGTCATGTTCTATTTTGACTCTAACAGCAACTTACATCTTCTGTCTATGATGCTAGGGAGAAATTTCCTGTACCATTAAAGAGAGTAGAGTCACACAAAAGGTTAATATTCTTGAAAATCCTCTTCACTTGTTCTGCTTACCTTTCATGTCCTTCTTTAAATTGGTTATGGAGGCACTGGAAAGAATCCAACACCTTTGAAAATCATAGTTTCTTTTCATTTGCTTTATCATGCTCTTAAAAGTGACTCAAGCCAGACAGACACTCTGCAGCCCTTCCTCACAGGCACTTGTTCTGTGTGCCATGAGTGTGAAGGAAGCTCCAAGGGCTTCAAAGGGAGGATTACTGAAGGGGAGGGATTCCCTGATAACTGTAGCAGCTATTAGCAGTATAAATTGAGGTGGGAAGGAGAGAGAGGTGTTATAAATTGCTGCTACACATCTGACCTGTGATATGTTTTAGCTGCAATTCACTATGTAACATCACACACAGGTCTTCCAATCCACAGGTTTTCATGTCAATATCTCCCTTTATACATGTAGCATAAAGTCCTGGATTTGTGAAGCCAATGAAATGCTTGTGTTTGAATCAGTGGTGAGACCGGAAGCTCTATAGGCTTGTTTCATCAAATTTTTTTCCCTAGGGCAAAGAAAACTTAAGAAATCATCTCATTTCTTTCATAACACAGGATCCAATCTAATAGAGTGGCATATAAATGATGGTATGTCAAATTACAGTTTCAAGTACGAGTTCAAATTTTTACCAAAACCTTGTGCTCAATTCCTCTCAATTCAGTTCTTCTTTAAAATTGAAGAAATAACATTAAGTACAGATTTCACTCCTGGATTTGATTGTGTTTTGACAAATATAGTCTTGAATCCAAAAGTCAAATCCACTGTCTTTCCCCACATAAGCTTCTGTAGTCTATAGCATTTTGACAAACAATATTTTCCAATTGCTTTTTACATATCTCTCTCATTTTTTGTTTGTTAAAAAGGGTGTGAGAAGTTGTGTTTAGATGAGCCACAGTGGAAGCGCTCAATTACAATAACTGATTCTCTTCATTAGTTATTGTTGGGAGGGGAGTCTTTCTCCTCAAATGTTTTTCCTGCAAAGTAGTGCAGAGGTTGAATGTAGGGTACTATTTATAATACTCAGTGCTCTGCTTTTAGCCAGTCAATGTTGAAGTCCACAAGTCCAAGTGGACTCTTGATCCAATTAAGTTTGCTTGTTTGTTAAATTTCTTTAACAGCTGGTCTTCTTTTTTATTTTTGCTTTTTTGTTTTGTTTCTGTAACCTACTCAATACAAAACCCCAAAATTCAGAGACCAAAATAATTTTGCTGAAAATGTAGTTCAGTCAAGTGTAAAGTTATGCTAGAAGTTTGGTGTTCTTGTCTGTATCCTGACCAAAGATAGAAGATTGCAGCCAAGCTGTTCATTACTAAGAAACAGAAGGTCTATCTTATCACTGAAGTTCCCAGTCTCTCATAGATCAATGTTTGATATTTTCTTGGTTGCGGTATTACAGTCATACATCCAGGTATGGTAATATCATGTTCTCATTTTTTTTTCCTTCTCTTCTTTGATCTATTCTTTTTGTTTACTGGTTTGTAGAAGTTCTTCCCTGCAAGGCAGCTATGCATAGTTAAATTATCCTGCCACTACATAGCTACATTTTATGTTTGTTTAACTCAGGGATATGTTTCTTCATTCTTAGTGCGTAAGGGTGTAGGGGTGACTACCAACACCTTTATGTTACCTGAAATGAGGGTATCTGTCATTCAGCTATAAAGCTTTGTATTCTGTTTAGGCATATATCAGAAAAATGTGGGCTTGTGTCCAGCTGGGACTAGCACTGACTCAGTGGTGATCAGTGACCGAGATAGCAGCGCTAGTGAAAATCTCCTCATGTAAACAAGGAAACTGTGGCATTTGCACCAGCAATTGAATAAATTCAGGCTTCTTACTGGTAATTGCATTATCAGTCTGCAGATTGCAAAATAAACTTAAATAAATTAGAGCCAGTAAATTAGACTGATAAATGTAGGCAAATTAACCATAATTTCAAAAATTCGATAGGGAGGAAAAAATATAGATTTTTCACCCATTTTATGAATAAATGGACAGCCTAAGCAATTGGTATAATTCTGGGAAATGTAGACATATATCTCAAGAAAATGTCAATATAACAGTTTCATTTTTGGTGCTTCTATCATTTTACTGAAACATATCTATGGAGACATCTTTATTTCTAATGTGCTTTAAGAATCAGAAATGGTGATTTTCCCTGATTATATTAGATTGGATAGTGTAGCTGAGTTTGGGTATTTTTGACTTTGTCCTGGATTTCTGTTGGGAGTTTGTTACCCACCCTTTTCACTGTGTATCTCAAGTCAATACCAGAGGTTTTTTTTCATTTTTTTCACCTCCTCATACATCAAGAGCAAACTTTAGATGCCAGTCTCTTCTTGATATTTTTTGACTCCACTTAAATCCATACAAAGTTGATACAAGTCTTGAGCGTCTCACATATCCTGGGAACAGAAGAAAAAAAGCAACCAACTTATGGTGTGTGGTGACCTAAAGCTGAGGAACTGTAGCCTTTGTGAACTCAACATTAAATCTGAGGATATGTGGTATTAAGGCTTTCTAGAAACTCTGAAAATCACTATGCTTTCCTAGAAAATTTCTGTTATTTCTCCTACGCATATGTATTTGTAAGAGTTTAATACTCACACTGCTAACAGTAAACAAAATAAGTGTGAATTCAGTTTTTGTAATACATATTCATGTTTATGTTTACAAGCAAAGCCACTTCAAAAGATATTTATGTTTTTAACAAGTCTCTTCTAAAACTGAATCCTATATTTCACTCTACTGTACAGAATAACTCTTCTATCAATACTCTGTAACACCAAGATCTTCTGTAGAAGATGTTTGTGATTGTCGATATAGTGCAAGGGATTTTTAGGAATAGGCTTCACAGAATAGAAAATATTCAACAAGTACGTTTACTTTTTCTTTTTCTTATTTTTCCATGGTTTACTTTTTTCCTTTTTTACTTTGATGGCACATCTCAGTTTCAATTTTACGCACTAGATTTTCCCAACATTGTAAAAATACAATGAATAGCAATGTAATTTGAATACATTCTTTTACTATTCTTTGGGGATTTTTTGTTGGTCCAGAAGAAGAAGTGTGCTCTTCTGAAAACTTTTAATCTATGTTTATACATATTTTATTTTTATCAATACACTCATATTTTAGATCTATATATGTATATGAGTCCGTACAGAACATTTTGAAATTTCTGCAGGGAAATGATACTCAGGAGCTCATTAATATATTTCATGATCTCAACAAGTTAATATGGACATTATTTTTTTCCAGGAATTAAGATGTTAAAGCTAAGAAAACACTTCATTAAAATTAGATGAAATATGGATAAAAGTCTGAAAAAATACTAACTGCAGCTTTAAACAGCATGAAACCAAAACACATTTCCCATGAACTTGACTCACAGAAATATTTTTTCTATTTTTCTCGGTAATAATTTTATTAGTAGTGCTACTATAGAAGTGTTAATCATGTGATCGCATGTGTCAAAAATATTCCATTTTGCTAGCAGATTTATGCTACTTCAGAGAAAATATATGAGTAAAGATTTTCTGGCAGCTTAATGTTTGTGGTAAAGATGACCACGGAGAATATGAATGTCTATACCTGGTATGCCTATACCCCATTCTCTTGCAAAAAAGTGATCTGGAGTATCATGTATTTTAATTCTTCACGAACACAGTAGCTTCTGCAATGAGATGACAGAGTTGACTGGGTTCATTTTTAAGGCGAGCAGGGGATGTCATCTGCTTTGACTTAAGCAAGTTTTTTAGCACAATCTCTCATGACATCCTAATATTGATGCAATGTAATTGTGGATTAGATAGAGGACAAGTACATGAGTAGAAAACAATCAGATTGTCACATTCCAGGGGTAGTGGCTCATGGTCATACTCCACCTTGTTATCTGAGTTCCTTAGGGGACTGTCCGGAAGCCCATCCTGGTTCAGTAACTTCCTCAGTGGACAGTGGGTTGAACTTTGTATGCTGACTGTGATGAAGGGTTGCAGTATTCACGCATGGGCAAAGACTCCGCAACATGATGGTAAAGTAAAGCTTTATTTTACTTTACCATGGTGGTAAAGCTTTATTACGTATCAGAAATTCCCTTAAATACCATAACCTACAGGAAATCACCTCATATAAACAAGAAAGATGTTCACCTCAGTGTCCCCCAATCACCTGGAGTATTTCCCAGACATTGTCTATTATGGTGAAGGGTAAACAACACCTTACAAGGTCAGAAACTACAATTACCACAATTCATAGGGCTGACACCGTCCAGAAACCCACAATGCTCTCTCAGCCCTTCCCTGGTGACCTGGCTGTAATCCCAGGGTCACCTCTGGGTCTGAGAACGAGGCTCTCTCTTCAGTCGACAAGGCCTAATCTCTCTTCCAGCACACAGTGTAGCCCAACAAAGGGTAACAAAGCACGGGGCTGTGTCAACAGCAGACTACCAGTAGACCAAAGAAAGTTGTGATTTCCTTATTCTTGGTACTAATTAGGCCACATCTAGAACAACGCATCCAGTTCTGGGTACCTCCAATCCAGACAGAAGTTGATCAACTAGAGCACATTCAGCAGGCAACTATCAAGATGGTTGGAGGCAGCAGCATACGTCCTTCGAAGAGACTCTGTGAAAGCAGGGCTTGTTTAATCTCGAAAAGAGATGCCTGCAGGTAAAAAAAATCATTTTTAGGCAGAGAAATCCTGAGAAAATAAAAGTGTGGCAACTTCTGAAGTTACATTTTCCTTGTAAGTGGGTAGTATCTCCTGCCTCCTAAAGAAGCTCACCATTCATATGCATCAGGTGAGCTGGGGCTCCTAAGCAGCTCTAATGAAACACTAAACATTGCAAGGGATTTCCTTCAAGTTAGGCAGTAATAGTTAAGTAGTAGTTTATTAATTTGTAAGAGTAAAATATTGTTTTCACATAGGCAGTAAACAAAAAAATAAAAAAATTGGCATTCTAGATGTAAACCAAGGGCTTATCCACGTCTTTGAACCTCCTGTGTCTGCTGGGAGGATTCTTCCTGCAGAGTAGTTCTTGCTGTTACTTATGGAATGTTGTAAAATTTACAGAGTACAGTCGTTTGCCCAGGGTGGTGAATGCTCCTGCTAGGGAAGCAATGGCCTAAGGATTCTGAACGGTGCCTTGGTTTGATTTGATGGTGCTTATCCTGGGTTTTTTCCCTGAAATTTGATGTGAATATTTTTGCTAAGGAAGAAAGCACTGTGTCAAGGAAATCAAAAGAAATCTGATGCATTTTTGCTTGGAAGTGAAAATGGTAGAACAAAGAGACCGATTGACAAATATTTGTAAGTCTTTTCCTTATGCCAAATCAACGTGATTTACAGTAAGGACTGGGAGCTAAAAGTAGAAGGAAAGCAACAAAATATTTGGGCCATTGGTAGAAAATACTCTGCTTGGGAATGTAATCAATCTTCTACTGTGTGGATTTCCCACTGATAAAATATTAGGAAGTGGCTGGGAAGATACCAATATAATCAGTCCTGGAGTGGTGCCAGAATGTTCAATCTGTCCTGTCCAGATGTTACCCTTTTAGGCCAAGGAAAATACCTCTGCCCAACTCGCTTCCTCTTTATTGCAGAAGCAAGTTTGATATTTGCATTGTATGTTTACAAGTTTGGTTTGTAGTCCTGACTCAGGCTGGGCTCATCAAATACAGGAGTACCCATCAGCAGCGCTGCTCACAGGACTTGCAAAACTTCTAACAACTATTTTTAGATGTTCTTTTTCACCTCTCTGGTTAACTCTTTCCTGCTTCAGTCTCCTCCCAAAAAACAGACTGCCCCAATTTTTTTTTCCCACTGATCCCAGCTTTGCTGTATCACTTTGCCAGGTCAGTATTTCTGAAACCATTGCTAGTGTGCTCATGGCCTTGCATGGAATTTATGCTGCAGTTCCCTGTGCACTGTTGACCTTGCATGACTGCACTCATGAGAAGGTCTCCAGTGGTCCCCTTCAACTGTCTGCAAAGTCTGGCCAGTGATTATATGACTGTCTCTCAGCTGCCTGTGAAATCCACCCATTCTTCACTGCACTATCTATATATCCGATTAGCTTCTCCCTTTGTAATTTCTCAATAGTTTTTATTTACTCTGCGTGGATAGTTAGCATGTTCTGCTCAGTTCATTTAACTTCAGGTGGAAGCAGCCTTGTTGATCTCCTGAGCCCTAGCACCAGTAATATCATCCTCAGTTATTGCTGTTGGTGTACAGAAGCACAAAGGGAGATGAGGAAATAAGGACATGCGCACTAATGGCCGGTGATGGATGGTTGAAACCTCTTGAGGTTCCTTCCATACATCCTGGCACAAGAACCCACCTGCCAGGGCTACCTGGGGGTCACAGCGTGTGAATGGGAATGGGAGCAAACTCTGCCTAAGTTCTGAGCTAATAGGAAATGTGAAATCTAATATTGTGTGAGTAGGTGTCACTACAGTGGCCGTGATAAGTAAGCCTTGTTGGAAGGTTGGGTAGGGCATCACATTTATTAATTCTTGTATGCAATATGAGAGTTAGCTGACTTAATCCATGGCAGAGCAAGGTCCCACCTGCTCACAGTTGCACCAACAGACTTTGTCAGTGAGACAGGAAATTTTTTCTTGTCATTCATGGTCACTGAGGACAGGCAGAGCAGAACAAGTAGGAGTAGCTGTAGTCGCAGCTGTCATTGCAGCATCAGTGTGGGAATAAAGACTTAGAAACTGGATACTGGAAAAGCCCCTGGTTCTAATCCATGGTTAAGCCAGAAAACTTCGGGTAATCAGCTGTTAAATGGGAATGTGCTCTGGTTATGAGACGTTAGATCACACCACAGCTGTAACGCAAAACTGAAATACTACAATCCACTGGCATAACATGAAGAAACAGGTCTTCACAATCACTGTTCATACTTTTTGATTTAAAAAAGAAACCAGAAAAACCTTTCCTAAATTATTTAAATTTAAGACTTTAGGAAAATGACATTGGTGCTGCCCGTTGTTATCTCTTGTACAGACCATACTCAAACCCTCGCTTAATGGGTATGTACCTCTTAAAAATTAAAAACTGTACAATTTGGAGTTTTTAACAACTCTTTAATATTTCAGAAATAACATTCAGTTGATTCATTTCTATATTGCTAGATCTTTAGAGTACTTGGCTGAAAGTACAACAAAGAAACAGCATGTGTAATCATTTCTGTGACTACAGTATCTGCTGCCCAGTTACAAAAATTCTGCCCAGAAGGAAGAGAAAAAGCATCACATCCTATACACCTGCTTATACAGTCTTACAGATATTGCTATTGCAAAGGCATCAGGGTTTCTTTCATTGATTTCTGGAGGTCAGATTTCATGAGCAAAGTGAATGAGGCACAATGGGCAATGCTAAGATGGAAAGATAATGCTTATTCTTGTAGCAAGAAAAAGTTGAGGAGATTGGTATCAGTAAAACTACTTCTCTTTCTGAAACAGCACTGGGGTTGCCACTGAGAATTTCAGTGGGATTACACAGTTGGAATGTGATTATATTCTTGGATGGCTTTTGTTTCTTTGTTAAACACTATCCAACGCCCGATCAAAGATATAAGCATTTTGTTATAACTTTAAAACTCTTTTGTAAGTGCTGCTGTAGAATTGGCATCCTTCCTTTAATCAGCTGAAAAATTGACCAGTACTTGTACAAGTGCTACAATTGCATCAAAGAATGGCTGAAAAAGGACAAACTTGAAATTCTGACTAAAACAGGTTTGAGATACAGTTGATTTGGCAGATAAAGACAAAATTTTGAAGAATCAGTTTTTATTCTGAGGATTTATTTCACTTGGAGGAACAGTTTTTAAAACTCTTTTGGGGTGGTCTGTTCCCATTTAGCTCTGGATATTTGGTTACTAGCCTGTGGTGATTGTGAAAGAAGACTATGATGAATTAAATGCTACTATAATAAGGTGTGGTGTTTAGTCACCTTTATGTACATAATCTGCAGATATATAGAATATGTGTTAAAGATACTTCAGTATGAGAAATCAATATCATGTGCAAGTGTTATGTAAAATGATTAAAAAGCAGAAATTCTTTGCTTTTTAGAACTTTAAAATAGGCAACTTTCTGTTTATCTGGACTGTGAGAGAGAGAAGCACAATGTCCTCCTTTTTGTTAAGCTTTTTATTGTGGGAACATTCCTCAAACAAAATATACCTGGAGTTGAACATTCAATTTCCAAAGGCAAAACACATTCTATTCTCAACATACTAGAATGAAAGAATGCATCTTACTTTAAATTATTTGCCTTTTGCCAAAATATCTGGTAAATCTACTTAACTGGATAAAAAATGATCCTGAATGCTCAAAGTACTTTGTGAAACAAAATGTATGTTATGCATGTACAATGACAGCGGGAAAGGAAGAAGCAGAGATTGCCAAGGACATTCTGAGAACATTTATTGATTGGAAACAAATCAGTGGATTTTTTTGTTTTGTTTTGTTTTGTTTTGCTGGATTGTTTTCTTCTTCTCCACATTACACGAAGTGGTCTCTGTCTGGGTGTAATTTTTACTTTTTAGTGCCATCTGCACCTGTGGCCTTTGGACTTAATGTTTATGACAGATGGACTGGACTGTGTTTGCACCATTTAGTGTATAATCCTTCTGTATGTATCTATGCCATGCTAGGCAGTGGCACTGGCCCAATGGGCATATTTATTAGTGCAGACTTCCTGTCTGCTTCCATTGTTCTGTTGCAGTGTCCTTTGAGCCTAATGGACCTTGCTTTGTGCTGGGCCCACCTACAAAATATTGTTTCTGATTCGTGCCAGATTATCTATTGCAGACTCTGAATTCTTTTTTTTCTCTGACACATTTGCCAACTAGAACGCTTAAAATGGATCAATTCCATATTGCAAATGCTCTTCCTCTCCTCTCAGCCTGCAAGCTTCATTTTGGAACAAGCTTGCTAGCTTTGTTTGCTGGTACCAAGATACTTGATAAAAACAGGAGAAGCATTTCTGTTGAAAAATGTCACCTCTCACTACCTGAGCTCCTGTTCTACTGGAAGCAGAAGCTGTCCCCAGTAAGGCAATGGCCCCTGTAAAAGAGGGAGCAATAAACATAGCCTTGGCTGCAGGAGCTTGCTGGCTGGCCCATGGCCTGCAGCCTGGAGCTGGGTGACATCATCGGCACTGTGTGATGTGGGAAAAGACATGGGCTACTATTGAATAAGAAATATTGCCTTCTGGATCTGAACTGCAAAACAAATGCAACACTTGGGAACTTGCAATTTTTTAAGTTCTTTGACTATTTGTGAACCTAACAATCCACAGATGTGATATCATGAAAATGAAGAGCAATTCAGTATTGATCATTAATCCCGTGAAATCATGAGGGTGCCTCTCTAGTTTTTGGGCCTGTTATAGAAAAGCACAACTGAACCTCAGAGTTTAGTTGTAGTGACATCAAATCAGTGGCAAATTTCAAAGAGGCAATTAAGAATCAAACCCATCCTTTTCTAAAAATATAACTTTTCAACATATACAACCTAAGAGTTTAAAAGGACTTTAAAAAATATTTCTACAGAAAGTAGTCATGCCTCTGTAAACCCTCTGTGGAGAGAAAGATCACCTATAGATCTTCCTATATTACACAGCAAGACTATATAGTCTGTGCTCATATTATCATGGTCATGAGAAAAGGAAACATATTCTGCATCAGACACCTGAGGTAACAGGGATAGTTTGTGGTGTGGGCATACCTGCCAATCAGATTTCTGCAGGATGAGAATGAAGACCTGTGAGGGAGAATTTATCATGTCACAAATAAAAATAAAATTATCAGCAACAGTTTCATGTCTAGAAAAGGCTTATTTACACTGTTGAAATAAAGTTGTATAGTAAAAAAAAAGATATTATGACCGCATATTCATGACTGGGAAGTAGGAAAAAATTCTTTTTTCATTCAGCCATTTTAAATTTGGCATTTCTACTTTGTAGTAAAAACTCAAACTATCAAATGTATATCCAGAATATATTGCTTGTAATCTTGGCCTGGAGAAGAAACTACATAGAAGTCCGTATACAAATACTCATGAGTGGTTTGTATATCTGCTTTTTACATTCACCTTTAGTGCTCTTGAGTACTTAGTACTTTTGAAGATCAGGTACCCAAACTATGGTGAAAATTCATTTAGGCAATTTTTGAGAAGGAATGCGTCTATTTTCGACCCTGAATTTAATATTGAAACACATGATTGAAATTTGGAAATCTCATGGCAGTATGTTTTGCAATCATCTTTCACACCCCAAGCAATTTATATTTCTTTTTTTTTGTGATATCTGGAAGAGTTTCATCAATTTAGCCTCATAGCTGCACATCTTGAAGGAATATTTTTAAGAATGCAGTGTAAAAAATGTGCAAGCTAGTTGTGGGAAAATCCTGTTTAATACCCTTCAATTTGAATCAGCTGTGTGACGCTTCTGCTTTTTTCCCTCTGTTTGCTGTGGCAGTATCACAATTTGTTTCTGATAGATTACTGCTCACCTACTCCATGAAAAAGCAGTTTTCTAAGTTGCTTTTCTCTGCTGCCAGTCAGTGTGAGGATAAAGCATCTTCTCAAAAGTGCTGTAAAAGCTGTAGTATCTCCTTATTTGTAAAAGACAATTTATAAATTTTAAGGTAAGAGCAGAGGCTGATACAGTGGTAAATCACAGAGGAGACAGGATATTATTGAATGTTTATTTTTTTTATTTGCTTTTCTTTCTTTTGCTTTATAGAGTTCATAGTCAAAGTTCAGGAAAACAATAGAGATATTATCCAAGTTTGCCAGAACAGAGCAGTAATCTTCTCCCACTAAAGTCTGTTGGTTACATGATAAGATTAGCTTTAAGGTTATTGCAGTGTTTGAGATTCTGATTTGAGCCTTCTGCAAATAATGACCTGAGGGGTTGTGTCATCATGTAGACAAGCTACATGGCCATTCAGCTGTGATTATCCTAACTTCAGTGCCAGTAATATACTGTGCCCCAGAACTGTGGAGCTAGGTATCATGTCCTGCAAATGGAATTATTCAGTTAATCACGGAAGAGCCCGGGGACTGAGCTGATGGAAGCACATAATAGCAAGGTTATGCCTATCAAGGATATGCAGCCTAAATCTCCCAACTGTGAGGCACGGTAGAGACGAGTGTTATGTGGCAGCCCTCCCTCACGGATCATCATCATATCCCTTCTCTAGACAGTACCTGATTGCCAGCCAAGCCAATATACCAGGCCGCCATCATCTACCCTGGCATCTGCAGGGTTGCATCTGAAATGCACACAACCAAGGGGACTTTTCATTACCTTGAATATTAGAGAGTCAGCCTTATCCGGTCTTGACTGAATTCACACTTCTGTTAGAGGAACTGTAAGTCTTAAGAGCTTTGCAGAACTTTCAAACTGGCCAATAACTACCTGCATGTTGCTGGGGACATGAGACAGGAGACTGTGGTCACCTGCAAGCAGATAGACTGGCTTTCCCCACCCCTGACTGTCCAGGGGCTGACCAATGGATTAAGCCACTTTGTCCTGATGTCTCCAGGCTTGTTAGAGTCTGATCTTTAGAAAGACCAACATCCCCACCTCTAACCTGCTGGGGGTTTCCACTGATGTCATTCATTGTACCATCCATCAGGGAAACCAGCTGCTCCTTTTGTCTGCTGAAACACCATTTTAACTGCTAGATCACCAGTGACTTTGGAAGGTCCCGCAGACAGGTTACTGTGAGCCACACCTGGCACCTCCTGGGGTGGTTCTGAGCATTGACTGATGGAAGATCTGCAGCTTTCTGCTTCTCCATCAATTTTCTTTTCTAGTATGTCTGCATATACTATTTAATGGCATTGCGTTGTTCTGTCTCTGCAAGTTATTCTTATTATTAATACATTTGTGATGCTTTCGACCTAGATGTTAGGAGCGACCTGGTCTCATCTGTGATGCAATTGAATCACTCTTCATATCTGCTCCTTACAAAATCAAAGAATTTCTCCAATGCTGAACACTGAATAAAAGGATGTGGTGATAAATTTGTCAAATGTGGTAGGCAGAATAAAGCTCAAAGGATTTTTTTTACAAATATATAATATAACTGCAGCTGCTTTCCTCTAGAAGTTAATCTCACTTTGTGCTTTCAGGAAGCATACTTAAATTCTGAATAACTGCTCCTAGTTGAAACAGAAAGAAAAAAATTGCATTTCATTTATGAGTAAAGAGTGTAATACAATGCGATTTGTGCCCCTTTTTACTATTTTAGAAATAATATCTTTCTTCTTCTTGTTTTTCTTGTAGACTGATATATAAAAATGACAATGTATAAAAATATTCACATCATAATAAAATTGTTTGAAAAAATAAGAAAAAAGCAAATGTCAAAAACTGCAAGTACTGGAATAAAACATGTTAAGAGAGTAAAATGAGCATATTTGTGGAAAGCTTTTGTGAGAGATCTGTACAATATTCTCTTGTTTTAATGAAAGGTCTTTTGGCATAAAGACTTCAAGTTTTCATTGGTTCTGTTTCTCATTTTATTACATATTATCAGGTCCTGCCTAAAAGATAAAAAGGACCCTGTGCACATGCAACCCTCCTATGTTTACTTTCTTCCCTAGTGGTGGGGAGTTCAGGTGTTGAATAAAGTGGAGGAGGAGACTCTGAACTTGTTGGAATCAGTTGTTTCTCTGTATAGGGACTCATAGACAGAGTGTGATTACTTTCTTTAGCCAAAGCCAGTAAGCAGTCCAACAACTTAATTTAAAATCTGTTCTTGTGGTAGTCTCCAGTGTTAGGAAAAGCAGTTCACAGCCCCACATGTGAACCTCACAGCACAACTTCTGCTTGTGACTAAGATCAATATGGCCAGCAATGGACTCTGAGTGGGATTATTTCACTTGTCCCCCTCTCTGCTCTCAATCTCTTTCTTTTGTCTGTTAGCTGTATTTCTATTCTACCAGTTAATACTGCAATCAATTCGGATGCGAGAGTAGTTCATCCTTTGTACAGGTCTTAAGTCTTTCTTCCATCTACCTACATGTTTTTCCCAAATCCTGTGATTGCTTGGGCTCAAGCAGCAGAGACAGATGGAGGTTGTCACATCTATGTACAAATGATGAAGAGATGATGGCTGCTGGCCACTGACTTGCAGTGGCAGATGCATCTTTAACTTGCACCTCAGAGGAGCCCCTTTTAAGGATCCTGTCACCATCACTGGTTGCTGAAAATGTAAAAAACAGATCCTCAGCTCTCATGTACTCTGCCATTGATTCACTGTGTTGCAACAGGGACCCATTTATACAGCAGAACTATCACCTAGATAAAGCTAAGCCAAGGAAAATGTGAGAGACTCGGGAGGTGCTTAGTGTATACTGAAAATGTCTTGCAACATCTAATATCAATGTAGAAATCTGAAATGGAACATATCTTTCAAACAAGATAAATTTTAAGGTGGTCATTGCTTCATGTGTGTATTACCAGAAGTCTGAATTTGAGAATAAATGTCTACATAATATCTCCTTAACCAAAGCTGATATCAGAGCCAGATTCTTTGTAACATTACTGACAAATTTTATGAGGATATAGATAATTCAGTGAAAATGTCTTCACAAAATGGTATTGATAGGGTAAAGTGGTAGATAAAAACTTAGTCATGTTTGTGTAACAAAAAAATATAGCTGATCAGGTCACTGTGGGAACTGACAGCTCAAAGCATTGGTAAAAGCATGCAGCTTGTATTTATAGTAAGTGGTATCTTCACAGTTTCATAGTTGTTTCCACTTAAAATAGTAGCTGCATTATGTTTTCCCTTCACTAGTGTAAAGAAAAGAGGTGTACTTGTGGGGAGCAGGAGGGAAGGCACCAACGAAGACCTAGAATTTCCGTTAATTAATCAACTTTGCTGTAGAAAAATAATGGGTGAAATAGCAAGCAAAATAATATTTGTGTGCTTGTGTGTGGAATAAGTCCAAATGTATTAAAAGACTGATTAATTCTAAGTTCCCAGTGGTTAATACTATCCTCTATTTTCAGTACTCTGATATTTGAGTTTATAGAATATATATTCTCTTCCTTCTGACTACTCTGTAGTCATTTCTGTTAATTATCATCTGAAAGACTATGTAGTCCACTTCTAAGTGACATAAAAATGCAGTAATTCTCAGAAATTGTCCCACTGATGCCTGTGAAGCTATTTGCAAGAGAAACTGCTGGCCAGAGTAAGCAAGGGCTCTATTAAAGGGTTCAAATGGAAGATAAAGTTAAATGTGTTTGCTTGATATATTCTCATTCTCTAACACTCTTTTTGTTTAAATCCTTATTTCTTCCTCTACTTATATTTCTAACTCCTAACTCTTGCTCTGTTTCTTCTTCCTTTTTTTTTATTTTTCTCTTTCCTCCTCCTAATATTGCAATTTAACAAGATTTTGTGAGTCACACTGATTCCAGGCAAACAAGCTGCTGTACTGTAAAATAAATAGCCTTGAAATGCTACAAAGTAAATCACTTGCCTTCAAGATTAAGCTTAAATGTTTGCTTCAGCTTCATGTCTGAACATCCTTCCACTTAACCAGATGATAGCAGACTTTTTGCCAACAAAACATATCTTTACTAAACCAGGGCCATCTTTCAATAAGAACAGAGCAGTATGATGCCCTCTGCCATCAAAACATGCCTCTAGCCCTATTTATTTATGAGGAGCTTTGTACTGGATACAAACTGATCATGAATGTTATCCAGCTTTATATAAGACATCACATGGTATTGGTAATCTGATACAGGGTTTTAAATTGATAGCTACACTGCCAGTTTGAAGTGCCAGCATTTTTTTTTTCCATTTTGCTATCAAATGGCATAGCATGAAGAAATAAGCAAGCCTTCACTGAGTTTATGTCTCCTGCAGGAGAATTGCTACGTCTTTACTTTGCCTTTTGTTCTTCTGAAATATAATAAACTATTTAGTATTCTTTATGGAGAATCCTGGAAATAGATTGTTTTAAGAAGAGTAATCTCTGTTTTACCACTTTCACCCAAATATATCTTTTTCACAACCTTGTTTTTCAGCATCTGTTTGCTGACTTTTATTAAAATAGTTATACTTTGATTTTACAGGTCTGGAGAGTCTTGAGAAACAGATAGGTCTTCAGACAAGAAACATTGAATTTTCTTGGTGTTTATTCTCAAAGAATTCTATTTGATCACATATAGATAGATTTTGCACATAGATTTTGCAAATCTGGTGAATCAGCTTTACATGTGGATTAGGTATATAGCTGACATTTGCTACATGCAGGCATGGAAAAATCTAACCTGGTGTGAGAAACCTGAAGTGTGACTAATATCCTGAATTTTTTCTTTGCAACTTAATCTAGAGAATGGATGAGCATTTACATGGAAAATCTAGGCTATTTTTCCCAGAGGGCACCTTTGCATTATTGTAGCTGAAATGCTTTGTGTGCTCTATCACTTCGATCTGAAAGCAAAAATCTGATTAACAGTTCTTTTAGTGTTTTAAAGGCAAAGTTAGTAAAGCTTTGATGATTGCCTTGAATCTCTAGCTTAAACCATTTTAAGACAAGTTAAATTAAGATTCTGGAGCTGGCCTGTGCAGGCTTAAGGGAAAGAAGATTGTCTGATTTGTGCTTGACTTACTAGGAAGCAGGTATGAGAAAAAATAGGGCAGAGGGACCATCTAAAAAAGTGAAGAGAACCTACCTGAAAATTTTGTAAGCAAGTAGATGATCATATAGGTAAAGATGTCTCAAGCCAGCATTTCAGTAGCCAATTATTTAGCAAACATCCATTTGGAATTGGAATAGCTTAAGCAGAGATGTGACCGGGGGCAGGGGGTGGAACTGGTAAGGAGAATTGCATGCTCAATATTTGTATATATGTTTCTTCTACCATGACAGACAGACCTGTAGGTTTGTACGCTTCCCTAAGTTTGCGCATTAGAGAAACTGAATAGCATGACTGAGTTTAAAAGGGGTGGCATTAATGTGAAGTCTAAGGATTCTTTATGTGCATAAAACCATGATGGTTCATTCCATGAACAGCTGTTAGACAACAAGCCTTTTAAAAAGCCTTTTGGAGATGACACTGAAAATCAAGAGCTTACACTCTCACTGCAGGATTTGTACACTGAATTTTCAAAAATAGGGCACCTCCAAACACATGTTAAAGGGTAATGTAAATGCCTCTTTGGGACTCAGGAGGATATTAATGTATATCTCACTAAAATAGTTTGACCCCAGCCTGCAGCTAAACCCTACACAGCCACTTATTCACTCCCATCAAAGGGGACTCGGGAGAGAATCAGAACAGTAAAAGTGAGAAAACTCATTGGCTGAGTCAAAGATGGTGTAATAAGTAAAAAAAAAGCCACACGTGCAGGAAAAGCAAAACAAAGATTTAATTTACCACTTCCAATCAACAGACAGGTGTTCAGCCATCCCCAGGAAAGCCAGGCTCCATCATGTGTAACAGCGACTTGGGAGGACGATGCCAACACTCGAATGTCCATTCTCTTACTCCTTCTTTTCCTCCCTCTGTATGCTGAGCATGATGCCATATGGTGTGGGATGTCCATTTGGTCAGTTGGGGTCAGCTGTCCTGTCTGTGTCCCCCCCCAACTCCTTGTGCCCACTCGCTGGTGGGGTGGGGTGAGAAGCAGCCTTGACGCAGTGCAAGCCCTGCTCAGCAATAGTGAAAACACCCCTGCGTCATCAACACTGTTCTTGACACAAATCCAAAACCTAGCCCCATACCAGCTACTGTGAAGTAGATGAACTCTCTCCCTGCCAAAACCCGTGCATCAACGTAACATTGAAATTACATCTTAGTACCTAATAGAGAAGTTGTACAGTGTTAAGTGTATTTAAACGTAATTAGATGTTTTGAAACTGTTTTGAGGTGGTGACTTAATTGTCCAACTTTGTATCTGGATGAATTTGGCTCTTTGGTATTTTTACTCCTGACTTTGTGCAGGCTGCAGAACTCTCACAGTTTCAGGGAGCACAGGATGCTGTATGTAACAGCTGAAACCTACTAGTGAAGCTATGTCAAAGCTTCTAACAAAAACCTTCCACTGAGGTATTCATTTGAGGCTATGTTGTCAGTTTTTGGGGACACTTTCTATTTATACTCTACCTGCACAGTGGTTCTGATTATTGATTGGTGCTATGTTATAAGAAATAAATTATAAAATTTATGGATTTGCTTGTACTTTGGGCAGTTGCTGAAGATTCCATAGTAGTACTACTTTTCTGCACTGAGAGAACCTTAGATGTTAAAAATGTGATACCTAAAAATGATAAGCCAGAGGAAAACAAAACCAGCCTGTTTGTAAAGCGTGTTACTGAAGAAATACACAATAGACTGGAAGAAAGAAAGATGTTAAGATGTTAAAAAGCTTCCTTCTCTCTTTCTCTGATGCAAAATTGAAGCTAAAGGATGAGAATGCCAGTTCCAAATCACCACAAGTGTTCAGCAGTGGTAGAATTGTCCATGGAAAGATGCATCACATTTTAGGGTTTCTATCCTTATACTTTCAGCACCAAGGATTAAGGAATCACAGCTTACTTACGGAGAGATGAGGGCAAGCTGGCAAAGGTACTATAGTCACACAGTTTCCAAAGATAAACACAACCAGCACATACATATACCTAAGCAAAATATTTTAAAATGTGTTTCATTTTTTATTAATTTAAAGTTATTTAAATTTTAAGGGTTTGTGAGATTGGTGTCCTACATGTCCTGACCAGTGCATGGGAAGAAAAATTATATCCCCTTTTAATGAAATTACAAAACATTTCCTCGAGATCTGATCCTGTAGCTTAATAGAATTGTCTCATCTTATGGACAACTTAGCTAATGCTGCTGTAATCAGAGATGGCTGTTGTAGCATGAGTTGGAAATACATTATTAAGAATGTTAACAGCTGCAACTTCCTCTTAAAATTTGTCATTATATCTTGAAGTATAAACATTCAAAATACAGTACAAAAGAATATAGAACCTTCAGCTAAGTGTCTTTCACCATTGAAATGGAATTAACAATAAAAATACTGGTGTATATACAACTCAGGTATAACAGATTTGTGCTGTGCAATAGAAATTTGCCCCCTTGTGTCTGATGACTACAGCTATCAGAGCAGGACAGAAGGTCTTTGATCACAGTCTAAAAGTATATTTTGCACTTCCTTTTGCATACTTGATTTGCCTCTTGTATGCAAATATATTTGCTCTGTATTTGAAAAGTGTCTCCTATTAATCTGCATTGACCTTATTTTCTTTAGCAGATTGACTAACTTTGTTTTGTGTAAGTTACACTGTAAGGACAGCTTTAATAGTTGAATTAGATGGTCTTCTCGCTTTTTACAGTACATTTTATTAGACTAAATGTATGGTAGACAGGCTTAAAACCAATACCTACAGGGCTCTGTTCAGCACAGTGCTCAGGAAATTAACCATGGAGCTCTCATTAGCATTAATGGGTGCTTAGTGGTTAATTTACTGTGCACCATACTAAAAACATTCCCCCCAGGGTGCTCACCAGGCTGTGTGGGAGATTTCTCCCTGCTGATGGTACTGTAATTGTATTTTATTAGATCAGGTTGCAACTGAAAGATTTTGATTTCTGTGACATCTGTGGCTGACTCTGAGTCAAAGACAAAACACACACACCTGTGCTCAATATGAGTCAGCTGTGACAGCAAGATACTCCCCTCAAGGAGTTCCTGTGGAAAGATACAGTAGAAAAAAAAAGTACTATAAATAGTTCCAATTTCTTGTAAACGTGGAAGGTTACAGCTAATATATATTTTATGATAAATATTAAACATTAAAAGCATAAACTTTCAAAATAACTATTCAGAAATTTGGAATAGACCTTGAAATTTTAGCTTAGTCTTATTATGCACGTGTTTTCTGTTAAAAAGAGAAGACTTCAAGAAATTAAGAAAAATCAACTGGAATCAAGAGTTTGGGAACTCAAAGCTTAAAGAAGTAAAAGTCTTCTCAGTCAGACATGCAAAAACTCCCTTGAATTCATGCTCTGGTCCAAAACAAATGCTCTCAAATTCTGTTCTGAATAATGAATTTTAAAAGAGCATTTACCTTAAGCAGAAAACTATAAAAAATGTGGAAAGGAGAAAACAAGAATCTTGTTCTTTGTTGAATAGAAACCAACAGGCTAAATGAAGACAAAATCAGCCTGTGTCTTTGCTTTAGAAAGAAGATTCTTAATTTCTTAACAGTACACAAAGAAGGGAGATGTGCTTAAAATTATCTTTTACCCAAAACAGATCCAAAATATATCTGTTTCACTAAATAATGGAACCAATGCTAAGTACAGAAGCAAAGGCAGGCTTACTAAGGCAAATCTCACTAAGCTCCATGTGTGTGTATGTGAAGGAGATGGGAGAGAAAAAGATTACGTCCTTCCCAAAATATTGGAATATAAAACAATCAGACAGACAGTGTTAAGAAATATTATAAAATTGTGGAGTAATATAAATGCTAGCTACATTTAAGATGAGAAAGAAAGTAGGGAGCAGACTAATATGGATTTATAAGGGTGACCCCATCAGGAAAAAAGTTAGCAAATGTTGACAATATGAAAGAGATGGAAGTAAGCAGCATAAAACATGGGGCTCATAGATCATATTAGGTGAATCTCAAGTACGAAATTTTTTGTTGTTGTTGTTAAAAGAAGTAAAAGTCAGTCTATTTTGTCTGGACCTCGGAGAACTATGGGGAATCACAGGTTACATTGAGAAAAATGGGGATTAATAGGGAATTCTAGAGTGAGTGAGGAACTGGTCAGAAGAGAGATGAGTAGATTTTACTTTAATAGTAGTACATTGCTTGTGTATTGCTGCTTATCTGATAATATAGACCCCAAAATGTTATTTATCTTACAACTAGCTGGCCTCTGGGGTTTTTTGAGGTCTTTTTCTTCACCATTGTCTGTAATGCTGTACTAAAGGGTAACTGCTACAGTGTCCGTCACTTAAACCTATGTCATAAGTGTCACAGATTCTCATAATTCATAATGGTAGTATCATTCTTGTACATTACAGGCTTTAACATCACTAGTTTGTGATACCCATCTATTATTATTTTTTTACCCTAACCTTCTTCTCCATTATTGCACATGTACATGCTGAAGTGTTTGCTACTGTTAAGTGATCTGCTAATACCCTGGGTCAGCCTCACATCAAAAAGGTACATAAAAAATATTTAGGACAGTGCTTTGCACTCTAATAGCTTCTAGGAAAGTCAAGAGTAAAACTGGGCTTGGGTAGCCTTTTTTAAGGCAGACAAAGTGGTTGCCTCCAGAAAAAGATCTTTCATTTGTATCAGATATGTTTTCAGAATATCTTCATAAAATCTGGAGGTATATTTGAAGTGGATATCCTCCCAAGGGCAACTAACAGATATATTACAATCTCCAATTGTGGGTGAACTGTAACAGATGTAATGAAATGAGTGGTGCAGGAAAAGCACAGGATAAAATATGATATATCACAGCTGGAAGGCTGATGTCTTTCTTTTCACTGATATACAGATTGACTGCATGTAGCAGTTCACAGCAAGTAAAGAAAGGTAAATGTGGTTTCACTTCAAAAGGGTGGTTCCAAAGCAGCTTTGCTGGGCTTGGAATAAAGCAGTTCTAGTGATACAGACAGAAGAAAACTGCAGGTCTTGCCTACCTTTCCCTCCCCGGACATAACATTTGTTGCTATGGTTTAGGTGATCACAGTCATCTGTTTCAAATTTTTTGGAAAGAAAATTACCCTGTAGCTTTTTTTGTCCCTGTATTTTATGTTTTTTATAAAGATGTTGGGAAAGAAACTTCTACCATTTATTTTCAGAAGTGTCTGTTATAGAAACACTGTCAACCTATCAACTAATGTTCCTTTGCAAAAGTGAGACAAATTTCTGCACTAGGAAAAATTATGACAAAAAATATTAACAGTTTTAGAAAGTTTGCACTTGTTTTCCTCAGTCAAGAGTTTATTTTCCATCACCGTATTCTTCAGTATTAGCAGTTTTGTTGATCTATTTCTTTTTAGCTTGTTGAAAGATTGAAAACGCTTGTTGAGTGGGTGAGGCATTGAGCAAATAGCACTTGTAGGAAAGGGTAGCAGGCAACAGCCTGTTCTTAAACAGCATAGGAGGAAATAAAAAGTGCTACATTTATCACTATTATGAGGAGACCTGGAAAGAACAGACTATCAAGAGAGGCTCCTAAAGTTGCAAAAGAGTTTTGTTACATCTGAAAAAATATATGTATGGCAAAATGACAAACTGTTTTCCAGAAGTGGGACAATTCTGGAGCAGACTGTGTATAAGGGGCATGTGCATCTCCTAGAATGTGCCCTTCATTGTTCCCACCAGCTGAAGCCATCCTGCCCTCTACCAGATGTAAAAATAAAGTTCTATTGATGCCCACAGGGAGGCTTAGATGCTTCTGGAAAAAGTAATAAAACTTCACAGGAAAAAATCCTGACCCTACTGAGGGACATGGAAACCTACCCACCGGCAGCTGTAGAGTCTGATTTTTCTCTCTAATTGGCAAAAAGTCAACTGGAAAAATAGACAGAACTTGATTCATGTCTTAACGAGACCAGGTCCATCTTCAGCTTTCATACTCAGAAAGTGAGGACTGAATACACATTTTTTGCCATAAAAATCAATTCTTAACCATGCAAGGAGCTGAAAATGAGATGGCAAAACTAATGATAGACAGTAGGGTGTAGTATGAGTAAGGATAGCTTGTACTTCCACTTTGATGATGAAGAATGTTTAATAAACCTAGCATTTTTATACTTAATAATTGCAAATACAATTCTCTGTGATATACCTTCGTCTTTTGCCAATATAAAATAGTTTGATGTGGTGATCTGTTAGAAAAAAGATTCAAAAGTTTTTCTGGCAGAAAATTCTTATCTAATGAAATTGAAGTTTATTGGGGGATGGATGGACATATGCCAGCTAAATTTATCTAAATTGAGACACTGATCTGCACCTACACAGTATTTTCTTTTCCAAATTGCTAGATACTGCTTCATACAAATAAAGGCAAATAATTCACTGTAATGAAAAACATTATTTTAATATCTTTGACATTTCCCAGATATTATTTGTTCTGACTTTGCTTCTTCTTTCTATTTTAATTTCTCATAAATTGATATCTCTCGCTCCTTGCAGTGTGGACTTAAAAGGCAATGATAAGTTTTCTGATAAATCAGTTTCTATTAGTTTTAAGAGTGCTCAGAGTTTCCCTTATGAGACTGTGTTGAATTTACTTCCTGTGGATGCAGAAACTCATCTTTGTTTTTCTTCACGGACTTTCAGCTACAACATGAGATTGGGTAACCTGTGTGGTTTTTGACACAGGGTATGCACTTGTACTGCAACTGCTACAAATTTCCTTACAGTTAAATTTTTTATCTTTTGTGATAACACGACAAAGAATTCTTATCTGGTCTCATCACTGCCTGGTATATCTAGAACATAGATTGTTGGTTGGGAAGAATGCATGATAATGGGATGGCTTCTGTACTAGAAACACACATAAATGTTTAGTGGGTCCCTTAAATCTTTTTGTAAAACACCTGACATGCTGCTATCCTGCACAGAAATGCCGAAACTTTCTAGTACTAGAATCTGGACTGAGTATGAGCTGCCCTATATCAGCATGACTGATGCCAGCTGAGAGCGTGTTCATGTTTTTTCATGTACCTGCTGGTCACATCCTCTGTTTGCAATTTCCATGGCTAAGTCAGGCACATCAGTGCACTGTGCAATATGTGCAAGTCCACGCTGCTGCACAGAGCAGGTTCCTGCACAAGCTGCCAGCACACAGGTGCCTACATCTTAAATGCTGCACCTTGGAGCACCTTGGCTTAGGTGTTAATTTTAGATGTCCCTAAAAAGTCTCTGTAACTTAAAGAATACTGCAGTCAGGTAATATAAAGTTCCTCCTATACAAAATTTCCTTTTTCTTCTTCCTCCCCTTTAGCCCTCCCTGCGCCACAAAATGAGTAAATTCTATCTCATAGCACTAAAGAGAAAAAGTTATATGGGCAATATCATGCCCATATAACAGATGCCCAGTATACGGGCTGTAGTCTCTGAAAATTTTCTGCTCTCATATTGCAGAAAATTCTGTACCTTTTACCCTAGATCTGTGGTGTTCTTTCCAATGAACATGTGAATAGTGGCTTTCTGCGTATATAATCTCAGTGATGTTGTAGCTGCATGGTATGACACAAATATATGTTGAATATATTTACAGGGAGCAGAATAGTCTAGTTTAATTACACAAAAATATTTATCTCCCCTAATACCATATCTGAAAAGTGTATTTCCCACTCCCACAGTTAAATATATCCTCATATCAATTTCTCACGTGTGGTTCTAAACACAATGCTTTACATTTTCAAAGTGCTTTAGAAACATTAACTAATTAACTAATGCATGTCATTATGGGCCTGTGAATCTTGGATGTCAAAAGGCAAAAGACAAGGCAACTAGAGTGAATTAAATAAAACACAGATTAAATTGCCAGCATAGCAGCCCCCAACATAGCGAATTTCTCTATCCTCTGCAAAACTCTCTGATCTGCACTACTCTTTCTTGCTTCTTTCTTCTGATGTGAGGTAGCACTGCTTGGTGATAATCTTTCCCTTCAATTTAGGTCCCACAATTCATGGCACTTTTCTGCTCCTGCTTTAATACATAGGAACATAAGATTGTACTGTCCTTGAGATGTGGTTAAGATAGCATTTTTTTCCAAGCCATACTCACTGCACTGTCTTAGAATAGGAATTAATATAAATGGAGCAATCCTGACTTATGATTCATACAAAAATCCTATTTGTCAATTTTGATCAGAGTCATGGTCTGAAAGTAAAATCTAAATATGAGACAATGATAGGAAATATTTATGTCCTTGTGATACAGTTCTGATATTGAAAGGACTGTCTGTATGAAGGTGCCTTACCTTTTTCCTAAGAGAATGTCCCTCATGGACTGGATACAGCCCAATAGAAAAAAAGTCATTTGACTCACAGCTTATTTATAATCATTCTCCTTCCTTCAGATGTCCCTTCAGATAGGGACAGAGAGCAAATTCTTGTCTAGATGGCTGTTTGCTCCTGGCCTCCTTTTTCCAAAATTCTTTAAGCCTTCCTCTACACATAAATATATGGCATGTTCCTCAAGTAACCCAGCTAAATGCTCTTCATTCAAAGTGTTCCTAATATGTAATGGTGCTGTGTTTTCATGGCTGGAACCATGTTTTTTCACACAAAACTGAATGTAACTTTCCCTTGACCAAAATAAAGACCCTTTTACAGTCACTGGACATATTCTCTTTCAGTTACACTGAGAAACAACATTTTGTGCACAGACTGATGAATTTGTGTGACAGGTGAAAAACTTGAGGATCCAGTGGTTTCACAGGAGATGGTGAAGCCAATCTGCTTGAGAGGGTGGGTGGACTGTTCAGCACAATTCCTCCTCTGCAAGAAGCACAAAGCACCAGGTCTTGGTAAACTGATTCACTGAGGAAATCAGGTTTGCATATCGCTCATTAGATTCCATTTAACATAATAAAACACCCTAAGAGCTCCAGGAAAGGAGAAAGATGCAAAGGGAGAAAGGACAATAGAGGAACACAGCGGAGCATAGGTGTGGCTGTCAGGAAAATACAGCAATTCAATTCTTTCTTTGAGAAGGACTAGATGGGCAGGTTTTCTGAACTGATGTGGGTTTGTAATACAAAGTTTGTAAGGAAAATTACTTGCTGAAGTTATTCTTAAGTTTTCTGAAAAATTAGAATTTACTTCAATGATTTTACCATCTTTCATTCTGTATCCTCAAGCCCAACTCTTCAGTATTCCTAGGGGGCGAATAAAAGTTGTAGGTAAAAGGCATCTTAATAACTGCTGGATAATAACAAAAGTTCTGACAATTTAAATTGATTTTGTACCTCAGTATTAATAACTGCAGAGCCATTATACAGCTATTAATGATGATACAGCTATTATAATTACAGCTATTGTAATAAATGAGGAAATGATTTCACTGGCTTAAGCAGAAACATTATAGTATAATCTATATGAAATGGCAGTTTTCTCCCTCCTGCAGATACTTCATTAGCACAATCATACTTCTCTAGTAGCAGCACCTAAGAGTCCCTTATTGGTATGAAAGAATTCCTGACAGCAGTGCCAAGTTGCTTTGCAGTTAATGTGAAGAGGCCTGAACTATAAATATTGTTGTGGCCTTTATGAATGCAACCAGATTGTTAATTTTAAATGATAAGTATATAAACAGGTTGGAAAAGCTGGACTGTACTGCTGAAAATTTGCCATTAACAAATTTTTTCCCAGAAATGTATGTTCAAGTGATTAATTACTTCATGTTACACTTGTCATAGATCTCCCTGGTGCACAGTGCTCCCCCATCTGTCTATCTCATCGCCACAATATCTCTTGCTCTAAGATTAAGTGTAGTTCCTTCTCCAGATATGTGGTTAGATAGGCACCCAGAAAGACTTTATAGAAAATGGAGGGCAGAGGTCCAACAAAGTACAATGTGCTGTTGATGGGGTTGTTTTGCAACAAGCTTTTAGAGACAGGGATTGTCTTTTAATGGTGTTCACAGTGCCTCATCAAATGGGCTTCTCCCAGACTCACCACCCACGGCTGAGGTGGCTAATCTTTACCACAATCCAAAAATAACTGTACTCAGTTCAGACATGTTTCTGGTTTTAATTTATCTTTAATAACAGTCTATAGATCAAATCTACCCTTTACATTATCGTTAATAAATAGTGTTGGGACAGAGGTTCTAAACAAGCTATTTTGGCTGCTGAGATGGAGACACTTTCTCCAGAGCTAATAAAACTTTTATAAAGCTGGATTGGTCCCTGTCTATCAGATCTTGGGGGAGAATTTTATAATTAAGGTTTAACGAGATAGATGTCTATGGTTGGTACATTCAAGGACATTTTTCGCAGCTTTGTGAATAAAAGATATTATCACCTCATATAAAGTAGGATAGAGAGATGAGGTGCATAGACCTGAACTGTGCATCTGGGGCTAGTTTAAGGAACAGTGCTTTGTAAAATGTGATAGTAAAACTAGACTTCCCTGAAGCTTTATTTGGCAGTTTGGAAAAAAAAAGCCTGTTTTATTTCTTCATGTAATATCCACATCTAATATATATCCCTAGGCCAATGCTAGATGGAGAGACTTAATTAATTGAAAACAGTTTGAGATTCTTAAAATAACTTTTATCTTAGAAGCACATTGGTAGGTGTATGATCAAGCAGATATCTACTTATTAAAAAAACAAGCACCATGTTTTACTTCTACTGTACATGACTGTTGCCTTTATATTGTTTTAACCTTTTAATTTCATAACTAGGCAGTGACTTTGTCTTTTTGGTCATGTACAGATCAGCAAAACTGGATCATCCATTTAGATTAATGCTTCCTTTAACATACTGCTTGAGAATCAGGGACGTTTCTTGTGGTTTTTGTCTTGGCTATAATTCTATAATTCTTTGGTGCCTACCATTTTTCTTTTTCTTTCTCCTAAAAAAATCTAACCACACCCCAAAAAAATCCCAAACTAAACAATAAAAAAAACCCCAAGAAAAATCTCTGGTACAATCTGAAGAGGGAAGTCCTTTGCAATAATGACAACATACCCACAAAGGTCTGCGTTTCCCGCTTCATATTTCTACTTTATTCCATTTAAGTGAGCACGAAACATATATTTTTTTCCATTTTCTCTCTAAAATTGTTCATTCTTATATAACTATAGAGTATGTATTGAAATGGAGTACATGCACGTAAGTTGTAATGAAAGCTCTGTTCATAAAAAGATTAAATGCAATACCAAATGTTTAGTCAATTGTTAGTCCCTAGATTAGATTCAACAGATCAATAGGCTGTTATTTTCATGAATTACTATAATTCTGACAGTTTCCTGTTTGCTTACAGCATATGTTGTTTGCATTTATATTGTAATTTGCCTTGTAATTTGCAATATAATCTTAAGGAAACATTGAATGTTTCCTTGATATATAGGGTCCCCTACAGTTAGATTTTCAAAAGTGAAGCTCAAATAAACCATTTGGATTTAAGCGGAAGAAAAGAAATTAATAAGAAGATACTAATAGAAACTGTTTCAATGAATTTCAGAACTTTGAGAAGAAAATGTTTGAAATGTGTCTGGGTTGAATACGCCTACGGCTCAATATGACATTGCTCCTAATTATGGTCTTGAAAACTGACTATGTAGCATTTGAAAGAGGAGCTCTGTCATTGACCATATTGAGGCAATATTGATAACAGACTATACTGGGCCTCCATGTGAACCACAATCTCTCACCACAAAGTTCATTGAGCACAAGCAGGACCATACCTAGAGACCATCAGGACTTCTCAAGAATGCATTAACTCAAAACCAGGGATCTGATGTCACCAGAATTTCGGCTGAGAGCTAAATTCATAAGTACCTTTATCAGGAATTGAAAGTGGAGGTGCAGCAGACCCTCAACCTGAAACACCTAACATTCCCAAAATTAGGGAGTTCCTTATGAGTGTGTAGTACCACGTTTAGGCTGCCCTTCTGGCTGGCTTTGACTGGGGACTAGAACCTGGGTAATTCTGTGTTTTGAGCATATCATTAACAGGGATAGTATATTTACTTGAAAAGGTATAAAAAAATGGGAATTCCTCTGCTTGTTTGCTAATGTAGGAGGGAAGATATAGCCATTCTAGCTCTGTAGAGTGCTATGGTAGCACTGAAACTGCTAAGACAAATGTTTGTCTGCATATATTGGTGTAGAAATATTCGGTCTGCCTGTTTCAGGAACATCTACTCTGCCACCCTCCCACTCATCACCACCAAGCTAGAGTTATAAATGTGGTATAAATAGTTAAATATCCAGTCGCTTAGAGTGAAACTTTCTAGGAAGTTTGTTCAATGCTTGGCTTGTAAAAGACATAGTTTCAACTTGTTGTCTCAACTCAGAAGCATCAGGTTTCCCAAAATATTTTCCTCTTCTCTCTGTCTGTCTCCTCTTAAAATCTCTTTTTTTCCTTTGATTCTTTGTCTGGTTGAAAGCAAGAACAACATCATTAGATATCAAAGAGCATTTTTATTTGCCAGGTAGGCAATGCCAAATATAGTCCTCATATTACATCATGCAAGGCATATGAACTGCTCCAAGTCACCTTTTGGAGTCTGATTCCTCTCCAGTAGCTGCCTGAGGAAGGATAACTCTATCTTGAAGCATTTATGAATCTAGGTTAAATCTGAGCACATTCCTACCACAAAGCGTGAAAGGTGAAATGTGAGCTGCTATAGGATAATGGGATGTCCTACAGTGGAGACTGAGCTAAAGGAGGAACACAACAACAGAAGAAAGACACATGGAGCACCATGAGGCTTGAACAAAACTCAGGTAGGATCCAAACAAACTGCAGGTATTTCGAAAGGAAAAATAAAGAGCTGGAACTCTTGGGATATTTTCGTATACATTTACGGGTTGAGGATCTATTGCCTTTAGAATTTTACAAATTATTAAACGCATTAGCTTTGCTTTATGATTTCCACTGTAGGAGCATGTGTTGGATATCTGCCTACTTGTAACTCCTTTCAGACAGCCTTTTCCCTCCTATTTACCGGCTTTTTATCATTTTAATTACATGACAAATGCTACAGATTACAGATTTTTTTCCTGATTAATGTTGCTACTGAGGCATTCACTCTTGGAATACAGTTACAAGAAAAATATGTATTTATTCAATCTTTAGGATTGCTTAAATAATAAAAAAAACTTGTCACTTTTTAAATCTCCTAGAAAAACATTTTTGTTTTGCCAGATCTTATGTTTCATACAGACGGCATGCACCATGCTAACAGTCAAAATACAGTATTACTGTAATATCAATATTTTATACACAATGATTTTATAAGCAATAACCTTGCAACATAAAACAATGATTCTCTGTCATAATACAGATAATTAGGGATGAGCATCCTCATTCTGTACATTTTTGATCTCCTCCTAATCTCTGTAAGTAAGAATATTAAACTCCAGTAATCCATATATAATATGGTGACAGTGACTCACCACAGTTGTGTACTGTGATCAAATTAGTTACCTCAGAGGCATTTCTTTTTCTACAAATGGACAAAACAATCCAGAAAAGGAAAATAAAATAACTGGTTTGTATCCCCTCTGGCCCCCCACAGTCTTTCTGAAAAATAGGTATTTGTAACAAAAAATTAAGTACAGTTCTAGGCCTTATTTGGGCATTTAAATTAATTCCACCACAAAGGAGAAATCAATAGATTGTAGAATTTCAACCAGTCAGAAGCAAAATCAAAAACTATTTGGGCATTTTTATTCTCATCTGGTGAGTATCTAAGTGAGATTTTTGTGGGGAACCTCACACATATAAAATATATAGAGAAGGGTTTAAAAGATATGACATGTAACCTTGTAGCTGTGAACCTACACATCACTGACCTGCACAGAAATTCTGAGAGTATTTTCTTACATAATGACTGCAAACTCCAACAAACAACCTGCATCCTCTGAAATTTCTCACTGGTCTAGATAAACAAACTGAGTTTCTTCAGTCTTTATTTCCAAATCTTGTTTTCCAAACCTAATTCATTGCTGTTGCTTTCCTCTGGACTGTTTCCAGTTGATCTACATCTCCCTGCCAAAAACTCCATGTGATACAGCCAGAACCAAGTAGAGTGGAAGGATGACTTCACGAATCTAACATGACACTCCTATTTGTACACTGCTTCTCCATTGCTGTATTTATATATCATAGTATGATGTTTGCTTTTTTCTTCACACCACAGAGGTGCTTTTAAAAACCTGTCCATCTCTTATCTTCCAAACACTTACATGCTTAAAAGGACGTGAGTCAGAGGGAGCAATTAAGGTGTGTAAAGCAATGCACATATTTAAGCATTTCAAGGGTCAAGGCCAGATATTCCTGTCAAGGAGTTATTATAAAAAAAAACTTGAAGAGCCAACCAGAGTCAAACACACACTAAGCCAATAACGGAGCTCTCTAATGTAATTAAATCTTTTCCGATCTGCACTTACATAGGATCCAAGTGTGCCATTGTACGAAGAACGAAATACTCTAATAACAGCATCCCAGATCTGCTGTTGTTTATGAAAAGGATGAAAATTATCCTATTTCTAACTGAGTTTCAGTTTACTTTTTAATTAAATAGAATATATTTTAATTCACTGACTTTTAAGGTTTTTTAAAGATACTAGCCAGAGTGAAAGTGCTCTACCAATTAAAAAATTTACATGAATGCTTATCATATTCTGTTACTAGGTTATGCAACTATAGGTTGCTCAAATAAAAAGTGTTTATTCCAAATATGTTTCAGAAAAAAACATCAAAATAATATCTGGTGTTCAGTTTAGTTCTACTTTGTCACAATACAATTCATTAGTTAATAGAAAATTTAATTCTAATTGTTAAATTCTTCATTCGTTCTATCTCAGATGTGTAAATTTGGGTTGCTTTTTATTTGGTTGCTTTTTTCTTCTTTGTAAATATTTTGTTACCATTTTAATAGACACTGTCAAGAAGCTTTTCTTTTCATCACTGATTTTCTGAATATTTAATCGAAAATGTCTTTAAAATTTTAGTACTTTTTTTAAAAAAAATATTTGTACACTTTTACCTATGTGATTATGTAAATAAACATTTAGTTAAAGGTACCATTATTGAACTGCTTTTAAGGATGCTCAGTACACAACAGCTGACCCATCATGATGTGATTACTCATGTTGCCTTCATTTTCATTTCAACCAGAATGCAGGGTTTTCTTGGTCCTATTGTAAGAGCAGAAAAACAATTATTTTATGCATGACTGATGATAGTGATGGAGACTCTATATGGGACACAGCAGGAAGCTGAGAACTGCTTGATGCTTCAAAATACCGTGTACTTACAGCACATTCAAATGTTGTAAACCCTAAATATTCAGCCTAATTTTATTTAACTTTAGATTTTCTAATCAGCTGTATATATATTTTTTTAATTCCGATGACATGTTGAAAAAATAGTACTTTCAAAAAATGTATAATGCATCAGTTTTAAAGCACAAATGAGTTCTGACTAAGTGGATGCTTTACTAGGCAAACTGGTGTTAGAAGTTAATTGGGTTTGACTAGCAAGTCCAGTTATTGGCACAATTTATAAGCTTTTGCAGAATTGTGACCATTCTGCTATCATACAGTAATATGCACAATGTGAGATCTGACAGTAAGTGCTTGCTGTCTGACAGTAAGTAATGAATACAAGTAAAAAATATCCTTATAAAATAGACCCCTTTTTGAAATGAAATGTAGTACAAGACTATTTTTCAGGATGCTTAAACATTTATTACATTGGCATATAATTAACTTTTCATTGTCTTTCTCTTCTGTGCCAAATCTGTTACAGGAATGGTCAGTTGTTGCTCCATGGTGGAGTAAAAACCTTCTTAGTGGAGGAAGGATTTTTTAGAAAATATCATTATGTACTGTAATAATAATTCTGTATTTGGGGAGACTTCCTTGTTCTTTCTGAAACACAGTGCTGTAACTTTAAATCCTAAAGTAGGATTTCATAAATCCTGGTGGCCTATTGCCATATAATATTTTTTTCTCTATGTGCTTAAATTTCTGCAGATGTTTAGACAGTTCCTTTACCATCTAGCATAAATTTGAAATCACTGAAGAAAATCTTGTATACGTGAACTGCTGTGTGATGCATTTTGTTTTTATTAAATATTAAGTGAGTTAATCTAAAGAAGCATTTAACAACCATAGAAGTAAACATTGCTGTGAAGTGCATAAAGTTTTGCAATTAAATGCAGTTTCATTTAGGAGAAGAATCACTTAATTTGCCGCCACTTCTATGATGGCAGTGTTTTTAATTTTTTCGGGGGATTGTAACTATTTGAGGTTGGTAATACATCTATCCCCCACTACTTTTCCCTCAATTATCCAAAGGCTGGAAGAAGCTACTTCCCTTGAGAGCTTAACTATTGTTAAAATCCCTGTTTTCCTGCAGGATAACCAACTCCTGGCAATTGCCCTGGAGCCCAGGGTTTGCCTTTGCAGGCTCGTGCGTGCACATCACACCACCCGTCTCTTTTCCTGACTGCCAATTCCATCCCAATGAGCTGGCAGGGTGCTCAAATTCACATCAATTCTGTTCCATGATATTTTCATCAAATTGCCAAGCCTTAATTGCATAAGTGGGCTACATGGGTTTTTTTGTGCTTGCACACCATTGTAAATAGGGCTAGCTACATGGAGCTGTCGGTAGAATATTTTGCATTTCAATGTTCTCATTTTTTTCTGGGGGATCACTTTGTGTTCATCCCTTCATAAGATGGTTTTCTAGGTTTCTCCCTCATATTTCACCCAGAGAGTTTAGTTTGGGCTTGATCTTGCATCTCAGAGAAAACTAATTTTTTCACTTTATCAAGGAATTCAGACAATTCTCAGAAAATATGCAGAAGCTCTAGTTCTTTATTGTGATGTTTCACTGGCACTTGGTGGATTACATTAGTTGACCAAATGCTCTTATAGAATGGGACTGATTCACCACCCACAGCTGTACCTGGAATTGTGGTCTGACCTCTTCACTGTGTGTGCTCAAGCCTGAAATCAGCTGCTAAGGTGATGCCAACAGCAGTTTTGGTACCACTTCAATGCAAACCCAAGGGGTTCAAGAAGCGGGAAGCGGGTGGAGCATGTGTATGTGTACTGACTTCTGAATGGGACAGTCTTGAGAACTAGGTATGCATCTTTTTCTTTTTGGTGACTTAGTACCAACACCAATGTTATAAAGTGTGTTACTGTGATTTTTCTCTGGCGCATTTCTAAAGCAGTTAGGAGAGTAAATATCTCACTGTTTTAGTTTTTGTGGTGAAAATGTAGACGTGAAGATTCTCATATTGATGTTGAAGATGAGCTCAAAGATAGAGTTTGCATTTGCTTATAATAAGCATTTAATAGATCCTCAGGGTGAAGTCCTGAAGTAGAATTATTTCCAGCCATTTTTAGAAAAGTACCGGAAGGGGTGACTCTTCCCATATTATACACAACTGTAATAAAATGATGGGGGATTAATCTGGATGCTGATCTAACAGCAAAAATTCAGGAAACTAGCTTATATAAAGCTTAAATTAAAGACTTGTTTATTCAAAAGTTTTCTGATTGCATCACCCTGAAATCACTACAGGCCTGTCAGCCTGATCATGGTGCGGGGGGGCAGGTCATGCAGCAGATCATCTCAAATGCCATCCCACACCACGCACAGGACAGCCAGGGAATCAGGCCCAGCCAGCACAGGTGAATGTAAGGCAGGTCCTGCTTGACCAGCCTGATCTCCATTTATGACCAAGTGACCAATCTAGTGGACGAAGGAAAGGCTATGGGTGTTGTCAACACAAACTGCAGTAAAGCCTTTGGCAGAGCATTCTCCTGGCTGCTTATGGCTTCAATGGGTGCACAGTTCACTGGGTAAAAACCTGGGCTGGATGGCTGGGCCCAGAGAGTGGTGGTGAATGGAGATACATCCAGCTGGCAGATGGTCACAAGTAGTGACCAGCTCAGTACTGGGGACAGTCCTGTTTAATATGTTTACTGACACTATGGATGAGGGGGTGAAGAGCGCTCTCAGACAATTCACAGATGACACCAAGCTGGGTGGGAATGTTGAAGTGCTGGAGTGTAGGAAGGCTCTGCAGAGGGATCTGGACAGGCTGAATTAATGGACTGTGGCCAGTGATATGAGGTTCAACAACACGAAGTGCTGGGTTCTCTACTTGGGTCGCAACAACCGCAGGGAGTGCCACAGGTTGGGGGCAGAGCAGCTGGAAAGCTGCCCAGTGGGAAAGGACTTGGGTGCTGGTCTACAGTGGCTGAACATGAGCCAGTGCGTGCCCAGGTGGCCAAGAAGGCCAATGGCAACTTGGCCTGTATCAGCAATAGTGCAAGCAGCAAGACCAGGGCAGAGATCATCCCTCTGTACTCAGCACGGGTGAGGCTGCACCTCACATGTGTTCAGGCTCCTCGTTACAAGAAAGACATTGAGGTGCTGGAACATGTCCAGAGAAGTACAATGGAGCTGGTGAAGAGTTTGTAGCATGAGTGTGATGATGAACGGCTGAGAGAGCCGAGGGTGTTTAGCCTGGTGAATAGGAAGATCAACCTTATCACTCTATACAACTACCTGAAAGGAGGTTGTAGCCAGGTGAAAGTCAGTCTGTTCTCCAGGCAACCAGGAATAGGACAAGAGGAAATGGCCTCAAGGTGTGCCACGGGAGGCTTAGATTAGACATCAGGAAACATTGCTTCATGGAAAGAGTTTTAAAAAATTGGAACAGGCTGCCCAGGGAAGTGGTGGGGTCACTATCCCTGAACATATTTAAAAGACGTGTTGACGTGGCACTTAGGGACAGGGTTAGTGGAAGACTTGACAGTGCTGGGTTAGTGCTTGGACTCAGTGATCTCAGAGATTTTTTCCAATCTAAAAAATTCCGTGGTTCCATGATTCTGAATAGCCAAAAGTCTAGCTGTGCTCTACTGGCTGCAGCTGCCTGCAGGTGAAGAAACTGCTGCTGTTCTGTTGCCTCTGGTTGCCTATGACTAGCATTGGAGGTAAATATAATTAAATCACCTCAAATGAAATCTTTATTAACTTACGTATAACAGGGAGTTGAATAAAACAAATTGTTGAGCAGAAACATATGTTCTTATGCTGAGTATTGATTTTTAACTGTGAGAAATTGTTAATTAGTCTGTTTCTCCAGCAATATGCAATAGCAACCGATAAGTGTTCAATGTTTAGTAACGGTTGTCCTTTGTATTTCTACATTTCCCTGAAGATTTAACTGCTGAGTACAGCTCAGTGTTTCCAGATCATTAATCACTAGGTGGTTTAGAAGTCCAAAGAAAGACCCCATCAACTGGCTGGATTAGATGATGGTACTAAACATCTCGTGAGAAGACAATCTCTCTCAAGATTCTCCAGAATTTTTTTTTTCAAAAAAAATCCTGAATGTTGATCTCATTAATATACTGTTGATTTATTTTCTTATAATTCCCACTTGTGCTCTTGAAGACGCTTCTTGAAAACTTGCTGTATGGAAATTTTTAGCATTATATTCTGAGTCCTGCATGGAGAACTCAGTACCTCTGGAATCCTGTACATGTTCAGAAAAGCAAATGTCCTTAAAAGGACAAGACAAAGAAGAAATTAGACTGACGAACCCAACTTGACAGGTTAATTCTTTGCTCCTTTGCACTCACTGAGCAAACAAAGTGTTGTGCAAACCAAGAAATGCTCTTTTCACTCAGTCATGCTTTGAAATAATTATTGACTTTTGTCCTTGCTGATGTTTAGCTGGAGACTGTTTTCTGTACTGTGTGGTGCTGTATTTCTATGGTATGTAAGTTGTTTTCCTGAAAAATCACTGTCAACCTCTTCAGTGCTTTGAAGATAAAAACCCAGTCTAGTGGTGGCAAAAGCTTTGAATAAATAGTTCATTCATTTGAATGGAATATCAAAATGTACAGTAACCTATACATCCACCTGCATCAGTGGAATACTTTTCACGTGCCTATTGGGTGCATCACATAGCACTAAAGTGATCAGAGTGACAGCCACTGGCTATATCACTTGTACTACTGTCACATGAACGTGCTCAGATTATTGAATAGTTTGGTTTTGGGGTTCAGATAACATATAACAGTAAATACTCATGCTATAGAAGGTGAGTACTAAAAGGTGCCCCTTTGAGGTACGGGCAGCCTTCCAGCCAATCTGCCCCCAGCCTGTAGCATTGCATGGAGTTAGTCAAGTAAAGATGTCAATACCAGCCCACAATTTAAGTAAACTCTATGTTGTCTCAGTGTTTTATCACTAATTTAATGGGTGCCAGCAGTACCAAAGGTTTATATGGTTCTTGCATAACTAGTCAGGGAGCGGCATTTAGGATTTTTGCAGGAGTGAAGCCCTGGCTGGCTGCCCAGCCTTCCTTCTCTTTTCCTGGGGGTTGGAACTGTCAGGGGATTCCCCAATAACAATCAATGACCTGCTGGCTCTTTTGGCAGCATGCCATCAAGTTGTGAAACTGCTGAGAATTACATGTCCTGATTCACCCTCACATATGCCAGGGAGCTTCCAGCCAGGAGAATATTCTAACCTGTTAAACAAAGATAATGCATATATTCTACCTCTTGTAAAAAATTTTTCCCCCTTTTTAACACAGGGCAAAATATGGCTTTTGTCTGTTGGGTGCCTATGCAAGCATATCCTGAGGTCTCTTTTCATGTTAGTTTTACTGATTCAATAGAGGTTTTGTGTAATATCTTTCACACCATTTTTCCCTTTAATATTCATGTGAATACCAAGAAAATCTAAATATATACTCCAGGTTTTTGTGTTTGTGTTAATGCTAAACAGATTTTAATCAAAGGTCATGATAATGATAACATCTATTTTACCTAAAACTTCATTTCTCATTTTACCTATTACCTTCAACTGTCTTTTGGCTACAAATGTCAGCTTGCTCCACTTTGCATACAGCACATTTTTGCACTTAATTTTTAGGCTGCTTTTTGCAGTGAATTATTGGGTTAAATAATGACTATCTTGTACTCATCTAACTTTTTTTCTGAAGAAATTTAATTTACATTGGATTACAACAACTCCATGCAATGCTACAGGCTGGGGGCAGATTGGCTGGAAGGCTGCCCAGCAGAAAATGACCTGGGGGTGCTGGTTAACAGCCTGCTGAATATGAGCCAGCCTTGTGCCCAGGTGGCCAAGAAGGCCAAAGGCATCCTAGCCTGTATCAGAAATGGCGTGGCCAGCAGGACCAGGGCAGTGATTCAGTGATTGTCCCCTTGTACTTGTCACTGGAGAGGCCACACCTGGAATCCTGTGTCCAGTTCTGGGCCCCTCACTACAAGGATATTGAGGTGCTGGAGCATGTTCAGAGAAGGGCAGTGGAGAAGGTGAAGTGTCTGGAGCTCATGTCCTGTTGAGAAGCAGCTGAGGGAGTTGGAGTTGTTTAACCTGGAGAAAAGGAAGCTCAAGAGGAGGCCTTTTCACTCTCTACAGCCATTTGAAAGGAGCTCGTAGCAAGATGGGGGTTGGGCTCTTTTCCAGGCAGCCAGGAAGATCAACCTTGTCCTGGGGTGCCTCAGGCGCAACATTGCCCTCATTGCCTGAGGGAGGTGATTATCCCACTGTACTTTGCCCTGTGTGCAGTTTTGGGCAGCACAATATCAAAAAGATGTATTAGAGAGCGTCCAAAGTAGAGCTATGAAGGTGGTGAAGCACCTAGAGGGGAAGCCATACAAGGAGCAACTTAGGTCACTTGGTCTGCTCAGCCTGGAAAGAGGAGACTGAGGGGAAACCTCATTGTAGTCTACAGCTTCCTTGTGAGGGGAAGAGGACGGGCAGACACTGATCTCTTCTCTGTGGTGACAGTGACAGGACGCAAGGGAATGGCCTGAAGTTGTGCCAGGGGAGGTTTAGATTGGATACCAGGAAAAGAATTTTTACCCAGAAGGTGGTTGGGCACTGGAAGAGCCTCCCCAGGGAAGTGGTCATGGCACCAAGCCTGACAGAGTTCAAGAAACATTTGGACAGTGATCTCAGGCATGTGAGTGATTCTTGGGGTGTCCTGTGCAGGCCAGGATTTGGACTTTGGTGATCCTTTTGGGTCCCTTCCACCTCAGGATATTCTATATTTCTGTGAACTAACAACAGGACACTAGGAAATGGCCTCAAGCTGTGCCAGGGGAGGTTCCAGTTGGACATCAGGAAGAATTTTTTCACTACAAGGGTGGTTAATCATTGGAACAGACTGCCCAGGGAGGTGTTGAAGTTACCATCCCCAAAGTGTTCAAGAAATGACTGTCCATGACAGTCAGTGCTGTGGTTTAATTGGCATGGTGGTGTTCAGTTAAAGGTTAGACTTGGTGATCCTGGAGGTCTTTTCCAACCTTAATGATTCTATGATTCTATGGTTTTACTGGGAACAGGACTAAGATTCTTATAAAATCCGTTGTGAAACCCTCACAGGGGACAAGCATTCTAAGAGAATACTGAGCTATAAGAATTCATTGAGATTTAATGACATTCTTTGCTGTGAAAGCTAGTGTAGTGACTTGGACTTAATAGTTTCTTATCCTTCAGGGCCTTGTTAGGTACTTTATTAGGGTTCTAAAAGATTTTCCTTGATTATATATTTTATAGTTTTCAGAAAAAAAAAATAGAAAAGTTTGAGTCCTTTAAGTGTAGTAGTTATAGGTCATAGATAAAGCAGGGTATCATGTGGATTGATTAGTCTTACATAGTCAGTCACACATACCTCATGCTGTTTTCAACTCTTAAGAACAAATGATTCTGCAAACAATTGCATAAATCTTGACAAATAATTTCTTGTAAAATCCCTTAGAATGCAAATTCTCCAGAGATTTCCAACATATATTTTATTATGGCTTCGTTTCTGGTACAATTTTGGATTTTAATGAAAATGGTTAAAATTTTTATGGCTTTTAAAATTAATGCCAACTGAAAAAATCCCCCTTCAAAAATCATGTCTGAAGTAGTTATTGCCTTGTTAAAAATCAATGTACCACATTTTATAACATATATTTAAAAACTCATCTAACAGCAAGCAACAGGTTATCTTACACTATTGGTGTATAAAAGATGGTTCACTGTGAAATTAGTTTGAGCCTCTCTAAAGAAGAAGCTACCTACAGGTGGATAAACAACACATGTATGTGTAATCATTTTTCCTTCTTCTGAACCAGCAGAATGATTAATTTCCCCTTTGAAAAGGGGAGGAGATTAAAGGAAGTATTTGTTCAAAATCATTCAAAAGCTTTCAAGCCACTTAAGTGATTCCACTAATCTTTCAGGGTTGGGTTTGGTTTGCTTGTTTGTTTTTCAAATAGGTCTGTCTTTAATAAATGTGTGTTTTGCCTTTTTATGAGTCAAAACTGCAATTCTTACTTTTAAGGAAATCAAGGTAGCTTTAATCAAAGTGACCACTTTTATTATTTTAATTTGTTCACAAATGAAAAATCTAGGAGAAACACAAATTAAAATGTAAAAAGTTCACAAGCTGTGTTTCTAAGTGGTGATTAAAAATGTGGGTGTGGATTCTGTAAGGAGTTTCCTTCAAACCCTTCCAATCTCATTATGCTAGATTTTGGCCAGCTACCTAGTGAAACCATAGGACTGCAAAATCCAAAGCTCTTCTAACTCCCTGATTCATGTTGCAGATGTCAGACTGTGTCTTGAGAACAGGAGGAAGAGCAAATAGTGTACTCTGCACCATATATTTTCCCACTGGCCTACACCTTTTTCCACCTAGAATTGTCTACCTGTAAGTACATAGATCTGTGATTGCGTTCTCCTCCATATGGCAGAGTTGACCAAAATTGTACAGCAACAGGCCTTTACAAATTACAAGCCTTTTTTTCCCTCCATACATGCATATCTGGACAGGGAATTGTGACTCTTTTGGGTCAAACCTCCTTTCTTGTACAGTTCCTCACATCCAAATTTGCCTTGGGTGATCTCACATTGGAAGATTCACTGAAGAAATGTTCTTAAAGACACTTATTAATGCAGGAAAGCAAGTGGCATCTACCATTTTCATTTTATTATTAATCTGGCAAACACACACAAATGAAATCACATTTGAATCGAGATTTCATGTATCTGCTTTGAGACCAAAGAAAATTATTAAGATCAACTTGCAACATACTGAAAAGAAAAACTTTAATGAAAATCCTGAACTACTTTAATGTACTGTGACACACACTACATTGGAATAATTTGGTGTGTGAATAAACTGAATGCAACTGTACTGCTGTTTTGCTGTCACTAACAGATGGCATTAAATACCTCAGCAGCTTTACACACTGCATCTCTGTTACTAATACCAATGATACCTAGATGACAACCCAGAAGCATAATTACTTTGCCATCACCATTCCCATTGTACTACATATGAAAGAAAAATGAGACCCTAGCTTTTCTACATTCCAAGTACCACAATACCATGAACATGAAGCATAACTGTGGAACTGAGAAAACATATTGAACAGAATACAAATCAAGAGCTCAGTGACATAAGCACAGATCCCTCATGTGCCTATGAGGATGTCCTCTGTGATGACTTGCACACGACCTGAACAAAATGCACTTTTATTTTCAAATGCACTTTACCCAGCAACACAGATGTGAATGAAACTGACTGTGATGATTTTCAGGTATGTGGTATTTAGTGATGTATGCTAGATACTGCCCATCTAGCTCAGAAAAAATGCTGATATTTTTAAAACATCTATCCTAGTACATATATTAACTGCACATCAGGTTACTCTGAAAATATGCTATTACCTATTGCAACAGCACTTGCATGCCTAGTAACAAACATCCCAAGTCACACAGCAAGGCTGCCTAGATGTTATAATGCCAGGGCACGCACTTTGTTGTTTACAATCAAACAAAACATATAATTTCTCTTGACCTCACTGGGCATTCTGTGTGCATGACACTTGATGTAACTTTTCCTGCCATGGCAAAAGACCATATTTGCTGTTCAGTAATAATACCTTTGCACTTTGTGTTTGTGAGCATGACACACGATCTGCCTCAAAAATTCAACTGAGAGTTTTCTTTTCTGCACGGGAGATAATATAAGTTCAATACAACATAATACAGCATATAGCATAGCATGCTGTTCATAGTAGAACTTACTATCAACCATGTGAGAGAAATCCTCCCTACTCCATTTTTTTTTTAAGGGAAGAATAAATGATATTTCTGGTCCAGCTAACGCAATGACAAGGACTGTCAAGGTACATTTCTTCAGTTATCAAGAGCCCAGGTGTTAAACATGGCACATGACACCGGTACGCACCATGCAGTGAGGCAGGCGCACTGTATGCTGACAGAGAATCAATAATGAAGTGGAAAAGACAATGACACTCTATGGCATTGTCTCTCTTCCTGACAGGTCTGTTCAGCCCCAAAAGTATTAATTCAATTGCTTCAGCAGGATCAGAGTCTTTGATTTCATTCAAAAATCAGCACTCATGGGGAGACTGAGAGCGACATCTATCACGCATAAATATGTTTCATGGTCCTTTCTCTTTAAATACTTAGTTATATAAATTGCTGTTACAACTGATGAAGCCATAGTGTGTCCCAATATTTTCTTCTCAATGATAACCTTTTCTGCAGCAGAAATCCAATTTTAAGTCAGCACTACCCTTGGCTCGACTCCATACTTGAATATTTTAGGGAGAATATAGTGACAAATTTAGTTAAAAGTTAATTAATTCAGTTTAGACAACAGAGCTATGTTACTAGTAGCTATATAGTAACAATGTGAGTTGCATGTGTTCATTTTTCTCTTTACTCTCTCTATTCACTGTAATGACCACTGGGAACATACAATGCTTTTTACTTTTTGTTCACCACTGCAAATTCAGTCACATTCAATATTAGTTTACTTCTATGTCCTTGTTTCTCCCAAAATGATGGCATCCATGTATTGAGAAGTGTCAATCATCAAGTCCAAACCAAGGAAGATCTGAGTAATATGCTTGTAAAACACATCTGAATCATATAGGCTGGAAAAGCTTAGGCAGTTTCTGCAAACAATATTAATCTGCTCAACAGATAAACAGAGAACTTGACTGTATTCTTTTTTAGCTTGCACAATTTTCACAAATTAATGTTACTTACTTAAGTTTTAGACAAAAGTGCCTAAACTACACTTAATTTTCATTCATTGAATTTTCATTAGTTGTAATGGACATTGCATACTTTCAGACTTTTTTTATTTTTTCAAATTAAGCTATTCACACAGGTTACTTAATCTTTATTTGGGTGTCTGGCATTTAAGGACCATTCTATGGATACTTAGGCCTCTATTTTTATGTAGGTTTGGACAGAGAAGTCAGAATGGTGAATTTAGACTACCTTCATATCATCAGATCTGGTAGTACTTGTGTAATCACAGTGGGGTTCAGCTCCACCATCCATCCTCATGGTTCAGTTTCTGTAGGAGGCCATACCAGAGTCAGATAGTGTCATTCCCACATTAGAATGTTAAAAAATACCGGTACTGGAATTGTGTCTTAGGACATGTACTCACACAGAAACTTTAAGAAATAATCTGGAATGTAAATGCAATTTGTGGTAGTGAATCATAGAGGACATTCATATTCTTTACTCGAGGTTTTGTTTTACATTTATCTAAATTCTGATGGCCAACATTGATGAAAAAGCACACAAAATCAGCATACAGATCCCAGTACAAAATAAATCTGAAAAATGTGCTTGAATCAAGATCTGCTGAAAAATCCAGGGAGAAAGTATGAATTCCAGACAGTCATAGAAACTTTAAACAAAGCTAAAAGGACACACTGAGGTTTTGAAGTCAAGTTAAGATCCTGTCTAATTGCTATTTTAATTTTAGTTGAGTATGCTTATTTTCTGTACTGAAAGTATATTGTAATGTGGAAAGAAAATGTTCACAGAGGGGCACAGTTGGAAATAGTATTTCCATTAAAATTGTTATTGGATGTTTCTCTGAGTGAAACTGCCTTAATGAAGACTTATTCTGCAAGAATTCAGAGCCCTTCAAACCTGTAATTCTTTCTCATGCTAAACCAGGAACCCTGCAAGACATGCCACAGTAAGATACCATTTTGAAACAGGATTATGAGAAGTGGATATTTGCACAATTTTGTGAACATGACTCTATTTAATGGAGGAAAACGAGATCGCTTTTCACATCAGTTACTCCTTTTAAAAAAATTATTTTCTCTTTATCTACTTTAAAAAGAGCCTCAAAAAAGCCTGCAGCATGACCCACTGATGGGAAGAACTAAGATCACATTGGAGACAGGGAAAGAGAGAGAAAGGAAGCAGGGGAGAAGTGTGTGCTGCTATCATTTTCCTCTTGAATAGATCGTTTTCTCTGCAATCTGTATTCATCTTTTTAACGTGTAAACTACTGAAAATGTGAAGCCACCTTAGGAGCATGCATGTGCAACCTTAATTTTTGTATTAGAGAAATAAATATTGCTTACAGCATCCGGAGGCTGGGTGTACTCTGTAGAGCCTCATGTCACTCTGACAAGGGTTCCATGTCAAACTGGGGAAATCACATTGTCCCAGATTTTCTCCAACAAGACATCACAGTAGATTATCTGGCTGCCACCACTCATCAGGCTGCAGCTGTTACCCTGCTCTGATTGCCTGCACCAGCTCCCTGTATCTCTGCTGAAGTCAGATGGGATGCAGACCATGCTTGAAAGCAGGTTGGATTAGCAATAATAAGGAGGCAGACAGTGCAGCCAGTAAAGAGTCAAACATGACTGGTGGTGCAAATCCAGGCTCACCCAGACTTTTGTTTGGTGCTTTGGTACAAGGGCTAGTGGGGTTTATCCATCACAGCATTAAAAATAAAAGAGTACATTGATGGTCTTGACCTTGACATTATCCCTTTGATTTAACTTTGACCTCCTAATTTTGCGCCAAAAGGCTGAGGTACTGCTAAAACATGTCAAGAATTGAGAATGTAGGGAGCACTACCAGGAATTTTGTGGCAATGTGTAGAAGCAGTGTATTGCTGAAGACTCTCTCTCTCTGCTTCAAAAGGTTTCATAATTCTGCAGCTGTATACAAATGATCCATTTTGTTAATCTGAATTCCTAGGGTCATTAAAATTTTTTTCTCTCCTCTCCGAAGTGGTTTATTACTTTGAGAGAAAAAAATCAGTTTAAAGCCAGGTAAAGGAGGAAAGCTGACAAAAACATAAATTAGAGGAAGAACTTAATTTAAAAAGTGTCAAAAAGGATAGATAGTCTTAGTTCAATAATAAAGCCTGGTTCAAGAGCCTTCTATCTTAAAATAAAGCATTCTAGCACTCTATTACCTGTATACAACCAATCTTTGATTTCCAATCTAAGCCTATTTTTGCTTCTTATGTGATTAGCATACAAATGCAACAAAAAAAATGTGGCTACTCTGATGACACCTAGGATGGGTTTTTGACTTTCAAGTCAGTGTTAGTAAGAGATTCTGTATGATTTTGAAGGTGAGTCTTTAATTAAAGCCTCTTGTTTTTCTTGAATCTAAATATCATCACTGCTGAGTCAAGTTATGTCTACACTTCCTGGAATATTTCATGCTGTGCCTTGTGCTGCTTTATGGAGACGCCAAAGAATTTTTAGGGATTTGACCTTTTCTAGGCTACTATGCTGTGCTTTGAATATGAATACCTATTGAAGTCATATGTAGTTGGAGAACAGAAACACTATCTAGAGTTGTGAAAGCAGCTCTTGTTTTCCCTAGGATTTAATGCTTGCTGGAGGTCTCCCTGATAGAATATCCCTCAGGGGAGTCCCTGTAAGCTACAGTCATTACAGTACTGTTATTTCAAGATATTATGTTTAAGTATAATCAAAGCAACATGCTGCGAACTTGAGGAGAGAGCTGTACTTTGCATTACTTTCTTATAAATCTTCTGCTGCTTCTGATATTACAGACTAAGCCCAAATTTGCCTCCCAAGCCAAAGATCAGCAGCAACCTGTACAGCCAGTTATCATAGTTTCTATGCCCAGACAAATCTTGGGTAACTCTATTGGAGCCAGTTGATTTTCTTTGAATATATATTGATTTCCAGTGATGTTACCCAGCAAAATCACCATATTCAAAATAAGAGATGCAATCCTATTGTAATTCCACAACTTGGTGTAGAGGGACCACTAACAAAGAAAATGAGTACAGTTCAAATAGTGAGAACTGTGAATTCCTTCCTACTGATCCATGCCACCAGCTTGCTTTTTTAGTGGGACCAGTTGTAAAAGGAGATGTGCACAATTACATCTCTGTGGTTTCCTTTGGCTTTTTGCTGAGATGGAGAACAAAGATGCCTGTCATGATGGTGAGATTTGTGAAGTCTGTCATACTTTCTTTGGAACTGGCTTAAGACAGCAAATCATGCATTGAGTTTATTTCTTTCTCAGTGCTGAGAGCACTGAGACTGTGGGGTCTGAGGACTTTGCAAATAACTCTAATCTTCAAATCTCTCAAAAAAAACCCCTAAAATTAAAGTTGTTGGCTATTTGGTTATTTAATTATCTTTATAGCAACAGCTGCATCATTTGCAAACACTCAAATCTGATTAAAATTAAAGATACTGAATTTACTAGCCAAATATTTCAGTCTAATGATCACTGAAATGGCAGTTAGCCAAAATATTTAACAGTTTAATTTCTGGTAGTGCATAATATTTGAGTTGTTTAGCATCCACTGCCTCATTAATATTTCATTTGTGATGAGTTTCTGAAGTTCTTTGTAGCTAAGTTACAACATCATGAAGCTGGTTACTCTGCATTTTTTCTCATAAGGGAAATTGTCTCCTGGTAGATGATAATTGACTGCTTGAGTTGGTATCAGAGGATGTTGAAGGTCTTCTAGGTTCTTCATAAGTGCCATTTGGGTCTGTAATTTTTGGCCTTCTAAGACAAGCTGAGTGTCCAATTGGACCTGCACTCTTAAGTTGCTCAGCTGCAGTGAGGTGACAGCCCTCTTGAGGGAATGCTGAAACCCACTCTTCTGAAATACAACTTTTGGTAGGGAGAGTACTTGCTCACTTTGTCTCTAGACAATCTCATTAGGAAATATGACTGAGAATGTGATTGACTTCTGCAAATGCCTAGGTCAAAACAGCTTGCAAAGGTTCCACCTAAGTTTTATTTAGGTGGCTGTATTATTGCCACTGTCTGCCTTTGTTTTGCTGCATCAGTTTCTTTGGCACTGTTTTGTTCTTTCTCTTGCTTTGACCATCTCTTAGTTACTTAGATCAGGAAATTCGGTATATTTCTCTATGTTGTACACAGATTCACTGCCATTATAAGATGTTCTCAGAAAGAGACAAATAGGTGTTAACAATATATAGAAGTCTAAATAACGAATAATGACCTACCTGATTTCTCTGTTCAATCCTCTTTTTTCATTATTTCAAACAGTATTTAATTTCTCACATAGCTGCATTTTCAGATATTGTGACTTTTAACTCTGTTACTTACTTTCATTTGCACTATAGTGCACCGTGACAATTGTTCAGAGGAGCTGCTGCTGACAGATGCACAAACATAAGAAAATGTTCTGTATTTGCAATGGCAGTATAGCAAACATATTGGTTTCAATAGGCTGAGATGTGCTTGTACCTTGAAAGAACTTCACTGCGTGCACTGAAAGTAAGATCTTGCAGGAGTATCAGATTCTGGCATATTTATTGTCTGGCTGCAGGATGCTTACGTGGACTTTTCTATATATATGCCCAATTCTCTTTTCATTGTTGTTACATTTTAAAAGTCTGTGTAACCTGTTTATGTGAGGAGTAAGAAAGAGAAATGGAAAGAACAAAAGTAAAGAGCACATATAAAGCCAGGAAGAGAAATAAATTTTTCAGTGTGGAGTTTTTTTCTCCTTTATATCTTCTCTGCTTTTTTTTTTCCCCCCCAAGATTTTGGTTATAGTGATTGATGATGTTACCAATTACCTGGCAAATTGTTTGAAATGGATGGAAAATAGTTGATTTACAGTGTGCTTGGGTGATGACAGAACTTTTGCTCTTCTCTAATCTACAGTGAGCTTTATGCTTACTCTGCAATTACACCAGTTGTTGTTCGGGGCTGGGAAGAAATGTTTCCCTCACTGATGAATTCATAGATGCAGATGAGTCTCCACTTGTCTGTAAGGCTTAGCTGTGTAAATGATGAAGTTAGGCTCAGAATACTGGGTGAAAATGACTAGCCGAGATGCTTGATCCCCTCTCTATTGATCTATTAAAAAAAAATCCAAACAAAACCAAACAATGAAAAAAAATACAAAAACCCATAGCAAACCTTCCCTGCAGCAGCAGCTCATAGGGCATTACCTGGTATAGCAGCTACCTAGCTGTGTACTTCATGCCTTCCACCTAGTCATACCAACCCACATCTAACTCAGAAATTCCTCTCTCTCCAAGATCTTATAAACCAAGTCTGTGTAAGTCCAGTGTACTCTGTGAAGACTTGTTAAAGAAATAATGTCTTGGAGGGTACAGGTGGCATCTGGGTGGCTTTCACAGGTGATTTATTAAATTTACGGTTTCAGTAAGGCACACTCTTGGCATCTAAAGGAGCTGCATGGACAGGCTTCCTGTTGTTCGTATCTTGTAGGATCCCATGTTGTTTGTCTCTTGTAGGATCCCATGTTGTTTGTGGAGACACCACCACTTTTCTCTACACAGTAGCTTCAACTTTAAACTAATTCAACATTAAAAAAAAAAACATGTCCAGGTTCTTCATGATGAAATATTTTAATAAGAATAAGGTCTTACTTAAAGTCTGAATGGTCAAATTTTGTACTGAATGCATAGTTAATTATAGCAATTTCTACATTTGCAGTAAATAAGGAAGTTTGTAAATATAATAACCCAGTGGATGAATACAGTACTACCATGTAACAGTAGGTAGAGGAGGAAAGAGGGTTAATAAGGCAGACATTATAATAAGTATATCTTTATGTGTAAATCAAAAGATCTAAAATGTAAAATACTACCGTGCACAAGAATTGGCAGGAGAAACAACAGAGTTTTAATCTAAAGTACACTAATGCAGCTCAAGTATAATCAGGGTTGAATAAATATTCATCACCTGTATTATATTATACTGTACTCTGAAGAGGAAGATACAGAAAAAAGTACAGGTCCATATTAAAATTCAGGTTTTGGCTTTGCTAGCTTTTTCAAGTCATTAATTTATATGCAGCTTTATAGCTAAGGGCTGACCAGTGTTGCTGCTCAGAGAATGTGCAGTTCTGTCAAAGTCAAAATGTTTCACTGAAGTGGCCAGTTTTGCATGAATACTGTTTGAAAAGGGAAGGTGTGGAGGAAATCCAATTCCATCAGAACAAAAGAGGTTAAAACATTAACTTCAAGCTGATTTTTCTTGTTGACATTTGGTATTGTGCCTTAATACAAAACAACACAGGTGCTGCTGAATTCTGAATAATCAAAAATTATCATTTGAGGTTTTTGTTGTGTTAGCCTTTGCTTTGGTTAGGAAAAGAGCTATGCTTAGAGTCTTAATTTTGTTTACATATTTTGGAGTCCTTTTCAGATTAAAATAAACAGACATCTGACCATCCAAGGATGAAACTGGACTCTTCCTTAAGTCCTGAGAAACAATTTCTTTTATTTTTAATATTTTACAACAACATTGACCTTTTCTTAATTCTGGTCTCCTGCTGTGGTTCCAGTATCCTGTTTCTGCTAAGAGCAGATATTTCACACCTTTTAAGTTTGCTTTCTACTCAGGAGCAGAGAACACTGACAAAAAATTGATTAAGAGAATCAGTCAAAGACCCTTTATAAAATTCTGTGCTCTGCAAAGTCTTTCTTGTTCACAGCCTGGCTATTAACAATTAGAAACAAAACTCAGAGAGAAGATCTGAATGTTGCTCGTCCAGGGTGAGGTTACTCACAGCTTTCCAAGCCCCTACCAACTCTGTAATGAAAGCACACTGCATCTTCCAAGGACTGGTGTTTTCTCATGGATAAAGACATTGGCAACTTGACATTTTCGGTACACAGAAATTCCTGATGGAAGGGATTTGTTCATCACCCTGCACTGGGTTAAGTGAACTTGAAGACTGCATTAATCACCAGTTGCAGATGGTTTCCACAGTTTTACATTTGTATTTCCAACCACTTTGGTTTCATGTGTTTCAGGCAGATTATTTTTTAAGGTGTCAAGTAACACCAACAAATGCTGAAGTTATTCACACTTAATCATTGATTTCATTTACTGGTGAAAGATCCCCTCGCAGGAGCCCTTGAGGAAGCTGAAGTGAGATACCTTGTAAGAATATTGTTTCGTTCAAGCATTCTATTCTTCTGAGCCTCAGTTAATTATATCCATGTTACTACAGTTGCCCTAACTCAAAGGTAGTTAAGGGTACTTAGTTATTCACTCGACTGTGAATAAAACTCATAGTTTCACCTTAGGTGGAAGTAATTAGCTCAGAAACAAGAAATTTCCAGCTAGGGAGGTGAAAATCCTGTGAAAATAATTGATGATAGGACTAGGAGTAGAAAACAGGTCATCTAGTTCTTGGTCCTGTACCTAAAATATGAGATTATTCTTCCTTCTGTGCTTTGAAATGTCATTCCATTCATCAAGTTAAATATACAGTGGATTAATGATACCAGCGTGTTCTAGCCAAATTATTTCCCTTTTGAGATTCTGTCATTGTAAATGACAATATTATTTCTGTAAGCTTTCACATTCTTTGTAACAATAACAAAAATTTTGGACAATATTACACATATTCATCAGATCCTTTTAATGTAGGTCTGATTTGCAAATTGTTTGTTTCCTTTCTTCAGTACTAGATGAATATGTTACTGGTGAATAAATGTTTCCATTATTCAATTAGTTGTATAGATAGCCAAATAGTGTTTAATTTTGAGACCTATTCACATTTTTCCATCAATTGGTACTAAAATACTCACAAGTAATTATTTTCATAATTCAACCAGCTTTTTAAATGATCAAATAATATTATTAAGTTCAATTCAATTATTATCAGCAAATGAAGAAATGAGTATTATTGTCTTTCATTATTTGTTTCAATGCATTTGTCTATGCCATGAACCTGCTTTGAGATGTTTCCTGTAAAAGTAAATTTTTTGTACACTCACACAAATGACCGATATAACCTCAGACTGAGGAATAAACCTAATGGACTGGAGGAGAAGTCCTGCAGATCTCACTTCTCCACTGTTGGTATGGAGGTTGACCACAACCTTTGAACTCTGTTGCTGTCAGTGATTTAGCATGTGCTTTTTTATCTCTCATATGAGGAACTATAGACTACTATTTCAATAAATACAGTATTTGTATTTTAGTGATGTTAATGCTATTAATTGGAATTCACTGTTCAGCCTGAAGGCAGGTTCGTCTGCAAGTTACAGGTTTTCTTTCCAAGCCAGTTTTGGATTTTTACACAACTTATTTTTATTTGGTGTATTTTGAATTCAGTCTGGCATGGTGTTCAAAAACCACTGGTATAAATATGAAAGAATATTAGTGTAGGCACAAGAACACTGCAGTGCACTTGACAGATGGAAAAGGTTTATGGTGAATGTATCATTGCCCTATGGTGGAGAACAACACTATTCATAGATTAATGTGCATTTTATTACAGTCATACCTTACCCTCAATCTGTGTATAGAACTCTCTGTGAAGTCGTTGTGATCTGTGTGCGTCAATCAAGGGTAGTATATGACACTTAGGACCATATTTTCTAATGTCGGCTCTTGGCATCTGGAAACCCTCTGTCTTATATGTCCAAAATATTTATTTATATGTGCAAATATTGGTGGCTACAGAATGTTTTTGTGAGTGAGACAGTGAACCTGAAGTGTTTGAAAAATTCATTGATTTTGATTTACCTATTTGAGTTAAATTGAACCGTAGGCTTAAACAGGGTGGACTCATTTAAACCAGTTCCACAAGATTTCCATTCGCAACAGCATTAACGCAATTTCCGCCTGGCTGTGTGACAGTGCAATGCCCTTGCCACGTAGCTCAGGATAATATCTATTATTTAATTATTAAATCTATTAAATGTGGTTATATACCAACCAAGTTAGCAATATCACAGTTCTGAACGAAGACTTTGGGCCCTATGAAGGCTTGTGTTAACAATTATTTCAAATAAGGTTCGCATAATTTGAGAACCTGCCTATTTGCATTGTTTACGTGCAAGCAACTTCTGTTTATCACCATTGCTGATGTCTCAGACCTCAGATAATATAAGTAAAAGAGTGGTCCCTGAAGCAAGCCTGGGATAATCTCTTCTTTACAGCATACAGTCAAATGGAGAAACAGTTTTGTCCACACTTGCTCAGCATGACCCCTTCACTTTGTGAAATCAGCAATGACATAGGATTGTATTCTTCTAAATTGATATTATTAGAAAAGTCCTCTAACTGTTGAGATTTGAGAGGAATAATTTACCGTCAATATAATTTCCTGTTTCTCCCTTAGTGATGCTCTAATGAAGTTATTATAGTTTGGCCCTTCAGCCTATGACAGATTGAATTTTCCATGACTTGATGATGTGACAAAGTCATTGCTCAAAGGCAAACATACTTTGTAACTGATAAACTAATACAAATTAATTTATACTTCAAGTAAACTTTTTAAAAAGGCATCCTAGTTTATTTTTAAACTCAAATTAAAATCCAAGCACTATCATAATTTAGTGGTCTCAAGAAAGCAATAAGTACAATCTGTGATGTGAAAAGAAGTATTACTATAGGATTAGGGAAGTTTAAGAACTTTAATCTTTTATTTTCCATACTGTTTGACTATGATGATGGCCAATGTCTTTTTAAAAAACTTTAGATGTATCATAGGCTGATTTAGGACAGAAGGAAGAACTGGATGTAAAAGTAATTTTCACTTGTCATGTTCATGCAAAGAATATGTGAATTATTACTCTCAACAACAAAAGCTTTACCCAGATTGTCAATTCACTTATTTCATTGCCTTTAGGCCAGAACTCTGGACAAGGGTTTGGTGCTGTCACATATCCTTTTCCATCTCATTTAAGTGCTCTGGCCTCTGTTTTGGGAATGCATTTTTATTGTGCTGTTAAGCCCTGTGTCCCACACATGAATATTTCATATCTCTACTAAGTGCTTTCACTGAATATATTAGCCCCTGGTTTTATTTTTTTTTTTTCATGCCTGTTGCCACAAATAAGGTGGTAAGCATGGCCTAAATACACACAAATAATCCTTTATGGGTTGGGAATTTTCAGATGTCAGTAATAGACACTTTGTCAGGTTTTGGCTAGGCTATTGAAAATGCTTAAACATAATCTGTCCGTCATATTACGTAAGCATTTTTCTATTTATATCTGCTTTACCAGTCCACAACAAACATAATGAGCAATAAATGAAGCAGTGGCCAAAAGACACATTTATGACTCATGCAGATGCCAAGGGACCATCCTAATATGGGCACTGCTTGGCATTTCTGCTAGCAACAGACCAGAGTGTAACTCTTTTTTGACAGTAGTTTTTAAGTTTACAGACAAAGCCCCAGACTTTACTCATCTTAATGTAAATTAATGCTAAAGTTACAATTGACTTATTCCACTCAATATGAGAGATATCAAGGGCTGGAAACAGTGGCAGTTCAAACCAATATTTTACATCCAAAACATAGTACAAACAAGAACAAAACTTGTCCCGTACTGTGGTAAAAAGAAAACACATAAGTGTGCCCATTTGATACTATTCAGACAGACCTAAACTAAATTAACACTGGAATTTAGCTGCGCCTATTTTCTAAGAAATAAGCTTGGCCTTGGTAATGGGAAAGATTCATAACCTCATTTCACCCATTCTTGTGACAACTAGAATATTTCCCGACAATGAATCTCATGATAGTTTATGCAGATTTCATCTATAAAGCTGAAAATATATGTGTACTTCCCATGAGTGATTTTGAGATGAAGATGGAAATGGAGCAAGGAATGAGTTAATAAAAGGGCAAGAAGGATACCTTATATCATGTTAGAGAGGAATGATCTATGTTTTGGGCCTATGTAGAAACTTCCCTCCATGGTATTCTATCCTAAGTTTTAAAAAGAATGTACTAGGGGATTTTCAACTGTTCTGTCTCTCCCATCTGCACACTGGAGTTATGAGCCAAGTGTACAGGTGCTCCAGGAGATGTTCTTGGGACTATCTGGTTGTGGAGTACCTGACAGATGAGCAGCTATACATAAACTTTCTATCCTGTTAAGCATTTCTTATTTGCTAAGCATAGTTATGTGTCCTTTTGCTGAGGAAACAGGGCCCCACTCCATAGTCAGAAGGTGGTGCAGGAACCATGCCACTATTCTTTAAAATCATGGTAGCCTTCCCTGCAAAATGCAAGCTGTACATACAAGGCTTGGAAGTGATACAATGACCTTATCAATGAGCAGCTCTGAAATAGCCTATTTCTTGGCTACACAGAAGAAAGCTGTGCTAACATTCTGAGTCTTCCTCCATCGGTGCAGAACAACTTCAGAAGTCAGCTATATTATAATACCTCTGTCTGACAGACAAAGTGCTTTGTATCAAGTCCACTTTTGCTGCTTGGTTGATTCCCTGTACTTCCAGTGAGAGCAATCTCCTTTATTCAACATGAACTTCATCAAGATGTTTACATGAAGCTGTAGAGTAGGATGCAATATTTGTTACACAAGGAGTCAGAGAAGCAGCGTTATTACCCAAAGAAGAGGAGACCACATATTTACCACCAGGCAGGTTTGGAATTTATTGACATCTCTGCTTCAGACTGGACTCTTGCCACCAGTTCATACTAAAAGCTTGAAGCCTGCTGAGTTCAATGGAAGCTTTTTGCATTAAAACCTGAATGCTCTGTCTCAAGCTCTAGGTGCCTATCTTGTGACTTTTCAGAAATAAACATCTTAAAAATCCTTTTTAAGGGTTAGAAGAGGCTCCATACCACCAAACGATGTTTTTATCTATATGTTTTATTTTGTATTTATTTTTCAATCATCTGCCTATTAACATCTGATTAGCAACCGTTTGTTTAAGAGAGCATATCAGGTTATCTGGCTGGAGATAACAAAGCATGTTTTCCATAGAGGCTTCCAGACTAGAGGCTACACAGATGTGCCTGAGTTAAAAGGATCTCACTGTCTACTTTGAGAAGTGTAGATGGCTTCTGTATTTAGAGAAAACTCATCTGAAGCACCATAAAATAAAATGTACGGAAAATATAATATTCCATAATTAAGATTTCTAATGAATTGCCTTGTTAATCCATACAGTGTATGCATGTTGCAAAATTTTCCTGGCTTAATTAGTGCACTTGCTGATTATGTTTATTTCCTGATGTACACACTGATTAAGCATTGTCCATACACTGAGGCTTGAAGCGGGATCAGTCTACAAAATAGTACCTAGTCATTTAACTGGAGACTCAGAATGCAAATAGATCAACTTATGTAAAATTAAATTAGTTCTAATAGAACCCATTTTGACTGAGCAGCTGGTGACACATTATAAACAGAATTCTCTTGTTATGTGAAATAAAGGGCTTCTGCTAACAGATGCTTATATACTTTTAAGCCACAAAAAAAATTGTATTATGTTTAAGGTCTAAAGTTAATGAAAGAAGATAAATTCTGAGCTTGTTAGGTAACAATTTTGCACTGGATCTCAGCATTCTTATCTGAATACTGTATAAGGTCAGGTAGCCCTTTGCAATGCTCCATGTAGGAACTTAAAAGTGAGTAATCACTAAATCATGAGTTTCACAGTTAGCACATCAAACCTGCTCTCTTTAACACGCCATGTCTGTCAGCTGATTTTTGAAATACACTATTTGGGTTTGGTACTGTCCCTTAAATCTTAATTATTTTGTTCTTTTAATATAAATTACTACTTTTTGTCTGTTATTTTTTGGGAACATAATTTCAGACTTGTCTTAACACACAAACTAGCCATTACGAAGCAGTTTTGTGCCATTCCTAGTCAACATTTGACAATGAACTGCACTTCTTTCCTAGGAATGCTGTCAAACATCCTGAAATGTGTAAAGCCCCAGTGACAGGCATTTTCTTTGTGACACAACATTTAGTGTTCTGTATGAATGAGACTGGTGTGTTTAAACTCCTGGATGTACTGTTTATTTATGGTAAATTTGAGCCTTCAAGAAAAAGAACAGAATAACTTCAACGGAAATAAGTAAATAAGTGACTAATGCATTAAAGGTCTAAATTTGTATTTTCTGGCTTTAATGGATTTAACTCTGGTCGTGGATTTCTTTAAAGATAACTTTTTGTGAAGAAGACATTATACTTATGGGCTCCTTGATTCTTGGTCTGTGTTTGGCAGTGCTCACCGTAGCAAAATTTCTCTCCCTAACTGACTTTCTACATACAGCAGCATGCAAATTAATGCATATGGATCCTTTAAAACAGTATAAAATTAGTCATATTTTTGGTAAGTTAATTAGAAAAACAATCACATGTTTGGGTTTTTTTTATTCCATTCCTGGCGAATTTGTGATTGCATTTTGTTTTTTAGTCAATGGCACCTACCAAGCAGAATTAAAAATACTGGTTGACCTGGTAGATTTTTTTTTCTGGCTTTACTCAGTTTTAATTTATTATCAGTGTATTCTATGGAGTTAGAGGTCTACAGAGTTTATGCCATGGTATTTTAATCAACTCTTGCAGAACCTAGATGAGTAAAGACAGATGAAAGTCATAGCAATTTAAATATCTAATTCTTACTAGCATTTGAACAAGTGGGCAATAAACCTAAACTCAAAGAATTGCATTTGTACTTATTTTCTTAATGCAAGATTGAACTATGAAGATGAGGATTTTCAATTAGCATGGATCTTGCGCTATGTTTGCTACTTCTTTTTGACAACCTGGAAGACACACTAGATTCACATTTGAATAAAATCATCTGAATGTACATTTCTTCAATTAGCTATTTGGTGTATTTTGTTTGAAAAGGTGACATTACATTTTTTATTTAAGGGACTTAAATTTTTATCCTTATAATTTGGCTCTCTGTTTCTGTGGGGAAAAACGAATTTAGTGTTGTACGTATCCAATCAAACACTGATACTACAATTGCTACATAAATTATAGCTCAGATACATTACAGAAAGTACTGAAACATTCTACACTTAGAACTGACTTGTAAAACAAAAAAAGGTTATAATGTGTTCCATGTATGGTTTGATGTTTTATGACAAGTCTTTCACATGTTTATTCGCATGTTTCTTCATACATAGACTTGAAGAGGAAAAAACTGTTACTGATGGTTCAAGACTTGATAATTAATTTCTTTTTGTTCTTTGAGTACCTAAATCAGAAAGGAAGTATTTTTCCTGAGTACCCAAAAAGGCATGGTTCCAGTTTTCTCTGCTAGTAATGTAATAGCGCTCCTTCCATACTCTTTTTTTCTGAATAAGATTTTGAAAAACAATTCTACTGTTTTCATTAATATTTGGAAAGGATAATTTTAAAATGAAAGGCTACTCTTTAGAGTATTCTAGAGAAAGAACACACAAAGAAATACACATTAGATACTTAGGCAGTAATGTTAGGAGACATTTTGTAAATGTGAAATGTAAATTTTGTCTTTAAATACAGTCCTTTATTCCACCATTTCAATTAATAAATGTGTTTGAGAATTAAAATTTTAAACTAATTTCCTCCATAGTCACTTAAGATTTTAATACTGCAGAAAAGAATCAAAACGCATGAATCTTTTAGCAATCCTCACTGGTACATTATAGTTCTGCTCCAAAGAGTTTCCAAACTATGAGGAAAAAAGCCTGTCTTTAGTACAAGTGAAGTTTTTTGCCTCCTGTCTCTAAAAAATCAAGAGTCTTTATACCCAGGAGTTGCTCTTGTAAGTGTGATAGGCTCTTAACTTGCCTGCTTTATGCCTTAATGCAAAGCTCTTTAAGTTAGAAGGATGTTCTCACCTATCACTGTAATGAAAACAATTATAAGTGTTAGGTTCACTAATCATAGACATAACACAAAATCTAGCTCAATGGCTTTTTGCATATATTAGAAGTAACGGAGCAATAGATAAGAATGGACTTTACACCAAAGTTTTGGAGACCAGACCGTATATCTGAATTTATGTGCAATTAAATCATTCCTCCAAGGATGTCCATTTTACCCTATCTCATCTCTTCTGTGTTCCCTTGAAGACACTGAAAAAACCCCACACCAATACAACTTCTATTATTCGAAAACAATCCCAATTTAAGTTTTTATAATCTCATCCTTCTACTTGCTGTTTGTTGTTTGTCAGCAGCCTTTAGTAGTGGTGAAACATCCAGCTGACTGAAAAACGTTTACTGCTAGTCAAACCTTTGTGCAATAGAAACTGAGGCAAATAATATCATACCTAGGCACTGGTTATTATGGTCACAGTTTACATTCCTGACACTGTCTCTGTGGTCTCACCCATTATATACACAGAAAAAAGAAAAACAGACAACACACATTCCAGACTCAAATTTAAACAGCCAAAAATCATTCTACCAGGAAGCAAGAAGACAATACCAAGCAAGCAAACTCAATCCAAACACGTTTAAATTGCTGCTTTAGCCTGCATGGCCTTTTCATATGATTCATACCAAAAAATGCCCAAAAAAACCCCAAAAACTCCCAAAACAAAAGAACACAAAAAAATCCACCCAAAAAAGCACTAACCCCAAACTAAACTGGGATCACGGCTCTGACAAAATGCAAAGCTTCTTAATTTTCCCTATTTCTAAAATGTATCAACTGCAAAATGCCAGTGTGCTAGGATCAGAATTAAAACCACATGAAGTGAAATATCAAACTTTACGCTCGAAAGAACTAAGAAAGTTCTCGAGACACAACCTTAATTTAAAGAAGCAAAATTACAAGAAGTCATGCAGAGCAGTATTCTCCTCCCCTCCTTGGAAATGTGCAGCTCTTTATTATGGAAAGGCAGTAGCCCCTCTATAGTTAGGGTTGCAATCAACTTCCATTATAAAGCCCTATTTTAGCCCCCTGTAACTTTGGCTTGAAAAAAATTGGAATACAAATTGCCATATTTTCTCCAAAAGCAAAGAAGAATAGCTGAGGATTTTTTTGTTTATTTAGTGGGGTGTGATGATTAGGTTTTATTTTTATCTTTTTTTTTTTTTTTTGAGGACAAATTGTTTAGCTGTTACAAAGTTTAAGTGAGTAAGGAAAAATTAACACTTTACATTTTTAGGTTTTTGGAGATTTTTACACTTGCTGCCATATCTGCCCTTATTAGTTAAAATTATTTTCAAATAATTTAACAAAAAAACCCCTTTGCCGTTTCTCTATTAGGAGGGGTGGGCCTAATTTTTCTGCTGCTGCTGACAATAAGAATATTTTGCTGGTGACTTGTATGGACATAGGACTAGGCAGTCTGATCAATATTTTCAAAAGGAAGTAATGTTTGGGAGTGTGGTGTATATCTCAAAATGGAGCATAATTCACATGTTGGTCTACCTGGAGTTTTTGAGCAAGTTATTAGTTTCTGGGGCTCTCTGAATATTCTTCGTTGACATTTCCAACACAGAGGGAATGACTGAGCTTTAAATTAAAAGACTGCTGTTAGAAATGCCAGAAGAAAACATATACTTAGTTACTGAGGGCTAGTGACTAATGACACAGTGGTTTACACTAGCCACTCCCAGCATTCAGCCTTATTTATCACGCTTGGCTCATTTCCTAGGATTAGGTCCAGAATAGCCTCCGGCCATGTAGGCTGTTCAACAACGTGTGTAAGAAAAGAAAGCAAGTCTAGTCCACGGAAACATAGTTCCCCCTCTTTTCAGATGGTTGTTATCCCTCTCTGGATTTAAGCTTTTTAAATACTTTATGATTAAAGACCCTTGTCTTCTTACAGATTCTTACAGATCTCATTGATTCACTGAGGAGAAAAAAAGACAAAAACCCCTTTTGTGGCTCTCCTTTACTTTTGTGTAAACTGTTGAGAAAAAGTTTATAATACTATTTCCATTCTATCAAAATTATCTCTTCAGTGTTATAAAGAAGAATTTTCTACCCTGAAGGCTTAATTAAATTATGCACAAAAATTACATACGTATGTTTACATGCTTATATAAAATACATATTTGCATATAGATACTTGAAAACAGATATTATTTTACATGTGCCTATTTATAGTGGTTTGGACAGCCAGAGTTTGCATACACTGTGCTATAACATTAAGTATTGGAATTGTTTATTGCATTTGTAAGGTATTTCAAAATCCTAACAAGATGCACAAAATGTAAATTTAAACCCAGTTGTGATCATATACTCAAAATATTGCGTACACAGACTTTGGATCCTTTTCATGCAATGCTTAAGATGTCCTTGTGAGATCACTGTGTCTTATGGCACAATTTAACTCTTTCAAGACATTCCAGTAAAGTTATTCAAAGTTCAGCAACATTATTTTAATGTTATTAAAAAAAAACCCTAACAATATAAATTTAGAAATTTTAAAAACCAGTGAAACTTGACAAGGTTTTAAAAATACAATAGAAATCTCTGTACTAGGAAGATGGTTTTACTGACCAAGTCAGACTGGTTTTAGTAAAATATATCTATAAAACACATCTTAAAAATTTAGAAGCAGAAGGAAAATCCTGTGCCAAAATCTGGCGAGTTAAAGAAGGAAGAAGACGCCAATATTTTCTGTCTTTATACCCACAAAAGATATATTTAAAAATACTTCTTTCGACTGGCTGTTTTCATCGTGATAATTAATGTTGAAACCCATTTGAATTTTGGTTCACCATGTAGGACTTTTAAAACCCGGGAATGCTAAGATCACTGTTGCAACAATGTCATTAGGGTTTTCTTTGGAGAATAACTATGTTCTTCACATAAGCAGAAAGGAGAAAGGAAAACAATGTGCAGGATTTCCCTGGAGGAAGCAGCTGTCAGGGATCAGGTAAGACATTGCTGGCAACAGGTATTGGAGTTTTGTGTATGTTTCTGAGACACCAGCAGAAAAAGTTGCCTTGGCACTTTCCCAAGGCATGGCTATCAACTACAAAATTCTGAAGAGCCACAGCTGGAAGCCAAGGGAAATATGAGGACAGGAACTTAGGGTGCAAGACAGGTGTTCAGCAGATGGGTGTTAACCTGCTGAATTCTCTAATCTGGAAAACTGTGGAATGTGAGCAACAGAAACAGAGCAAGCAGACACACTTGCCTGCAGGCAAGTCCAAATCAGAGAAAGAATGTTTCCCAAACAGAAACTGGAATGGTCCTAGTCATGATAGGTAAGCTTTAATAAAAAATACATAAGGAAAAATATGAAGGGAATTGAGGGAAAGAAAATTGACAGAGATCAGGATATTTAGACAACTATTTTGGGTTTTGTACTTCTCAGGACTATTTGGATTATGTGAGCTTTGTATTAACATTTTCAGGGCTCATTTGGTCTGTTAGAAATAATTATATTCCCAAACAAGAGTGTGATGCTGCAGATACTCATGATGAAGGATTTCGAGGCTAACAGTAGAAGTTAGAGGTGTCACCCCTACTTCTTACATTTATGATGGTGTGTGAAAGGTAGGAATGGCACACATAGTCACAAATGCTGAAAATAGGCTGCAAACAGATCAATAATTTAGAAGTAAAAAGTTCTCTAAAATAAGGTTTACATAAACAGAATAATTTTGCTTTCTGAGTCAAGACTTGAAAATTACTAATATATGACATGATCCAACATTCTGACTCAAAAGAATTTTTCCAGCTGATCAGCTATCTAAAATGCAAATGAAAATCTGGTAGTATCTAGGATAGAAAGTTACCACAATAGCAGTGTGATTATTGTTTTTTTATTTATGCATTTAATAATACAATGATTAGGAGAAAGATGTGTTTGAAGGCTTTTTTTAATTAGCAGCAAGAGCTGAGAAAATTTGTTACTATTTAGCCTTATTATGTGAGTTTTTGAAAGGCTTAATCCATATTTGACATCACCTACACCTAATTTTCAGTGATTATTAAATAACTGCTTTCAGTTACTTATTAAGGCTATATTTTAAAGTAAATAAGACTGCAAAAAGACAATTTTTTCCCCCTAGTTTTAAATCTGCCAAAGTTTCATAAAACTGCAACTCTAAGCAGCACTATTCTAATCTTGCTTTCAGTGAGGTACAATCCCAAAAATAAGCCCCATTAAGATTACTTTTCTACACCCTTTGCTTGGAGAATTTTCCATAGTCCTTTGAGTATTTTTATAGAAAGCCTAAGAGAATTGGGTGCATGCCTGCACTAAGAGGCTTCGAGAAAACTCACCTGAAATGTTTGTTTTCAGCTTTCTGTGGTACAATTTATTGGCAGGAAAGGAATACTTCAAAATTTGCTGGCTTTCTCTAGGGCAATGTTGAGCAAACATTTAAGAAAGAAATTGGCGAGAGAGAATATGAAATCTTTCTGTTATTTCAGCAGATAGGGTATTTCATAGAGAACATGCAGAAAACCTTTACATTCCCACGAGCCAATATATAATTTTAATTGGATAATTGTTCCCTAGTTAATATTAGTTCAGGTATCTTTTCTTCTTCCTCCTTCCTATTCCTCTAAACTGACACTTTTGAAGTAATATGTTGTACAAACATGGTTAGTACATTTTCTAAATGTCATTTCAAAGTTGAATGCTTAATGAATTGTAGTTTTTATGTTATGTATATATCTGCCAGCTTTTCTCAGCATCAGCCTGCTAAAATAACTCACTCCAGGCTGATTTATTATTTTTATTCAACCAGGTGCTTCATGGGTTTGGCAACTTTGGCAATGTTATTGTCTGTAATGACTCTGCACTTGGTGCTTGATGATGCCAACGCGTGCAATGAATTTACTGGCACCAGCAGAGAATATTTCATTCCCTTATCTCTTTGTGAAGAATCAAGCTTCATCTCCCATATTGCTTGTTATTCAGTATGTCTCATGTAATCTCTCTGATTTCTTTGATACCTCTCCCTTTCAGGAATGTTTAGTTGTGATTCTGCTGAGCTCATAGCTGTTCATAGAAGTAGAAATACATCTGTTATGTTGAAGTTTCTTTATAATTATTGTCACTCTCGATTTTTTGTCTCATGATGTCTCTTAGGCATCTCTGTTTTGTCTGGAAGGTAGTATCACAAACAAGTTTTGTCTCTTTTAAATAGATCTGGAATATCCTTTGGTAAGATGGGGGGATACAGAGAGTCCATCTATTTCTGCAGAGGAAGGAAAACTACTTTTTTTTACTGTATTAGTCTCTCCTTCGTAACTCAAAGATATCCTAATTCAGGTGAAAACACTAAAAATTTTAGTACTATTTAATACAATATTCATGGTACTTAATTGAAGTTCTGTGCAGTTTTTGAAATTTTCCCTGAACTTGAATAGCAGTCAGGTAAATGCTGTATAGTCTACAAGGAAGTTTTCTTTGTCAGTCTGGTTTATCTGATGTATTACCACCATTAATTTACATTTGTATCTGTGGTCTTTGAGGAGTATTTTATTTATCAACGGAAGGCTATGAAGTCCTGTACCTGAGCATTCATGCACACTTTCTTACCACAACAAGTCAGAATAGTAACTACTACATATTGCAATGCACGTTTGTTTCGTTTGTGTTGCTGCAGCAAGACATCACTCTCTCCTATTATATTTCACTTTTACCTAAGTAGCAGTTTGCAGGATAATTTAGTTTTTTTACGTTTTTCTCATTAGTCTTGCAAGCTTTGAACTTCCTATTGCTTAGAGGATTAAAATAGGGTGACTGCAACCTAAAGTTTTGCTAAGTTTTAAGCACTTACATCCTAAGAACAATTTTTTTTTTAATGGATACTGAACACAATCCAATCTGCCAATTTTCCATTACTTACCAGACTGCAAATCATACAAAATGCAAAGTTGTGTTAAATATGAACTTTAATTAGGATTGATTTAATGACAAAGATCTTCTCTTTCTTACTTAAGTGTTTCAGTGGAATGCAACAAATACCTTTCAAATCCATGTTTTAGGAAGCAGTTTTCAATATGCATGGCACTACATGTGCAACTATATAGATAGTAATCATACAGGAAAAAGTAATCTGTATCTACAAATTTGACTCATTCTCTCAGTCCCATGTTCTTTCCGTGTTCAAGAGGATCTGAATAGCTCTGTTAAATGAGCTGCATCTTTAAGGTAAATGAGGTGCTTCACAGTCCGGGACTATACTTGACCCCGGTAAAAATAAAGACAGTGACCTAAATGCCAGTGTCTATGATCAATTAAGGCCATGCACAGCAGATCACAAAAAAAGGAAAAAAAAAAAAGGCTAGGAAAAAAGCTCCATCTGGTTCAGAAGACAGTGGCCAGTCCCATAAATAACACAAGCTGTCAGGAAAACATCATTCCTGAAGTACTCTGTGTATTGGCTTTCTCTCCAACTACAGATCCACTACAAGGAGCTTCAGAGCTTTGCACGGGCTTGGACCAAATCTTTCTCTTCATCTCACCATAAGTGCCTCATTCATGAGTTATTTTAAATTAGCAAGGTGGAGAATGAAATGTACACAAGTAAAGAACACGGATATATACAATTCTAGAATCTTGTTGCACATGCACGCATACACAGACACACACAAACACTAAAAACCACACATACACGCAAAAAAAAAAGTCTAGATTTTCATTTTAGCTGAGCTTTTCTGAAACAAGAAAAAACCCATCTGCAACATTATGTTTGGAAAATGTAATTGCAAACTCCATACCAAAGTGTGAGGTAAAGATGAACAATAAGCTTTACCTTATAATTTTTTTTTAAATCCTTCTCTTCGGACCTAACGACGTTTGTACCCCAGTAGTATCTATCACTAGGTCCAAAGGTGAGAGTGCTGGGTGATGTACAGTCGTATGGTAATAAAAATAAATAAATAAATAAATGTTCTGTAAGTTTGTGACATCGGTGCACAATAGAAATGTGCCTGTGTTGGTTTTTTTTAGTTGGAAGACAGGTTTCATAAAAAATGGAAATGCTAATAGAGAACATGAGCAATGCTGAGATGGTGTTGAGCCCTGACAAAAGAAAAATCCACAGGCCCAGCACTGCCTCTGGAGTTTTCTGTCACTCACTTCAAGAAAGCATCTGGCATCACAGTTTTCCTCCAGATGCCACTCGGTGTCTCGTCTCTGGTGTTAAATTTAGGGCTCAGAGTATGTGGGCTACTAGGAGAGCCTTGAAAATTGCTTTCAACAATCTTACCAGTTCTGAGGAATTACCTCATTACCTCGTGTAAGGTGTAGTAAGGTTCCTTGGTTCAGGAATCTCTAACACGTGATGGAGCCTCTCCTTTCCCAGAGTGTTTCATCAGTTTTACTTAAACATCCTCCCCTCTACTGCAGAGGCAGACAAAGGATTCTCCATTTTTCTAAGGTCTTCCCTGGGGAACAGGACAAAAGACAAATAGTTTCTAGAAGTATACTTCCTTAGTTAAACGTACATTTTATAGCTGAACTTTTTTTCTGAGGAGTCAAACGTTTACTTCCACATCCAAAGTATTAAAGCATGTGAAAGTTGTGCCATGAACAGGGTGAAGAGACACTGTGGCTATTTTGCTTTCTCAGGGGTAAAATGGTGATCGCTACTCCTGCCTGTTAATCTGTTGAAGATAAACAGCAAACTGCTGCAGTTACTTCTTCTCTCTGGTTTGCATTCAGAAGTCAAAACACAGAAAACTCACTTTGAAACATTTCCTTAAAGGTGCACGATCAATCCCTGGGGAGAAATTCACAGCCCAGAGAGAGCCTTGTGCTTGGGTTTGATAGTGACAGATAGCAATGGAATACGGTACTTAGTGCTCCGAACTAAGAGACCATTATGTGTGCAGCTCGCAGTGAGACCATGGCAGAATAACGCTTCCCCCAGCCCCACCCAGAAGTGTGGCTGCCTTTGTAATTTTAATTGGTCTGTGTTTGTGGAGTGGGGCCTCTATTTACTTATGGCTTGGGGCTTGTGTTTACCAAGCCTGGTGGAGGCCAAGTGTCATATCACTGAAGCTTAGTTCCTGCAAGCTCTCCTGCTATATCTTGAGGCACTTTTCTTTTCAGTATCTGTGCCTGTCTAATTCACGAGCTTCTGTGAAACAAGCACAGGAGGGTACAAGGCCTACAGGGAGGAATTACACCTAATTACTCAAATAATTGCTAGGCTGTTGCCTTCTTAGTCACTGAAAATAATTTCCAGGTCCCTGGCTTTTATAGATAGTCTTCTAGAGGCAGGAGGACACAGCCCCCTTTTTAACTCAGCCCATTCACTCACAAAATCAGAACACTCGAGCCTGCAAAATTAATAAGCACCACTTCCATTACATATATTTTAGGTTGTTGTTGCCGTGGCGATAAAGTCAGGGACATTGAATCTCCTCTGTTGAGCCATTGTTATCATCCCTGGCCATCTGCTGCAGAGGAGTGATATTCCATCTCATTTGCATGATGACTGATATATGGGAGGTTTGGAAGGACATATGCCACAGCAATCATGTGATGAAAATTAAAGTGAAAGTTTTGGGCCCAGAGCCGAAAAAAATCTGTGTATGCGCATGAGGCTGTTGATGTGCAAATGTGAATCATATTGAGAAGGTTTGAATAGGGAGGTGTGACGTAAAGAGGGGACACAAACGCAGGTGCTTATCTCTAGGCAGTCAAAGGCGCTGGATGTCATATCATGGGAACTACCTTTCAAAGACACAGCTTTAGTGCACAGTTCAGCACACAAGGGAGGAGAAACATATAAGTTTTGGAAACAAAAATAAAGTAAGTTTAACAACTTTTTCACACTATGAACCCATTGATGTTTAAGCAACTTGTACTGTTAGTAACTTTCTGTCTTTTTTTTTGTTTGTGCTCTAAGCTTGCAAAAAGCAAAAAATCCTGTCCATATATCGATATTAAAATCTTGAGAGATTTGTATTAAGAAGTTTGAGGGATTTTAATCCATGTTTAAAATGCTCTCTGCAAACTTTTCTTTTTTCTTTAAATGACACTAATGCTGTATGCTTGGTCATTATCTTAAATGCTATTTTGGGCCTCAATTAAAAAATAGCTACTTGTAACTGCTTTGAGAAAGCTTTCTGAATAAAATGTCATGGTGTAATTGCATTTATACTGCCTCAGTAAAGCCTTTGTTCATATACATTTTACAATTGTGCAAATTTGCAGCTCTAGCTATTTGATTTGAGGAAATGATCACAAGGACACTTTTTCTCTCATTTTGAAAAGTTACTGAACTTAAATGCTGGCTTTTAAAAAAAGAGAGAGAAAAAAGTGAGGCGGGAGAGGAAGAGAGAGTGGGACCAGTGTGTTTGTAGGAGCTGTTCGATAGATGCAGGTTCACTTGCAGTTCTGTATTACAGACCAGAGAGCTTTCTCATGATGTTTTACAATGCCTTAAAATCATGTGTAATGCTTTTGAAATGAAAATTGTTGATCACTATATTTGTTAGCTTTACTCTAAGGGAAAAAGGGTCTTTCAAAGCATGGCGTTTCTGTCCTTTAAATTATTTGGGATTCAGAGAGTGAGTTGAGAGCTTCTGATTTAAAAAGCGAATACTGTACTTCAGAATGAATGTATGTGTCAGGAAAATCTTTAGAAAGTTAAATGACAGTAATATCAGGCAAGGTTGAAGAATGAAATGGACCTTCTGGGACTACATTTTGCAGGAGGATAATTTTTATGAAATAGCATTCGATGCTAGAGAAAGTCTGTTTAACACTCTGATCAGCAATAGCTCTCTCTCTCTCTCCCTCTCTGACTTTCTTTTGTCTTTAACAAAGCACTTAGTTCAGATGTTTGTCTTCCTTCATATGTAAATAGCAAGACAATCTTGTGCAAGGTGCTGTGAATTTTTCATTTAAGAAATTATAAAAGCACAAATCCCAGATTTTATCCTTAAACTGTACAACTGTATGGGGTGAACTTTGTTAGTTAAGGATCTTTGTGGGATTCAAAATGACCATTTACCACCTCTTTTGTCAATTAAATTAGTTAAGTTAATTGCATAGATGTGTCTTCTTTGGTTTGGCTGTGCAGTGGTTTTGTAATTCTTGAGGAAAATTACAGCATTTGTGATGAGAGCTTTCTCTGAGACAATAATATATTTCTGCTCAGAGGTAGCTAACAAATAATACAGATTTGGAATGAGGAATTTCTAAATATAGGCTTTGCCTCTTAACTTCCCAGTTTGGAGCATTTTATTTTTACTTGTAAATATCATCTTTGTGTTATAGCTCTTTCATGCCTGCAGGCTAAGATTACCAGTCTTCCTTTTTTTCTTCCTCCTTCTAAATATTCAATTACTCAATGGTAATTATTATTATGTGGCCTTCTTGGCTTACTACATTATTAGATTAATATAGATTTCTTGTGCCAAATTAGCGGAAATCACTGTTATACACAACAACGAATCACTTTTTTTTTTTAAGTTTTATTTACTTTGTTGAATAACAGGAAGACTTGACATCATGATGTTTTATTCTTAAGACTTTTAATATCATATGTCTTTGAAAGCTGAGAGGGGGAGGGCGTCTTTTTATTTTTTTTTTTCTCTTGTAGGTTTCTAAAAAGTAGAAACTTTGGTTAAATTATAACTTAATTTGTTCAGATATCTATGAATAGGGATCTTTGTGAACGAAACTGCAGTTCAAGCCCCCTGATCTCTGATTCTCGTGACAGAGGTGTGTAGCAGAGGTGAGAAAACCGAAAATGAAAGAAGAGGAGCTGTCCAGGGTACTGCAGCTGACTAATATTTCCTGTTTACTGCACCGAAAAACGTCTTACTGAAGTGTTCACAAAACTGCCACCGTTTGTTACTTTTTATTTTCCCCCTCAGAAATAGAAAAAAACCACCCACCTTACAATGAAGTCAACTATAAAAACGATGTTCATGAAAAACTTAATTCAGGAGCATGTCATCTTTCTGTGAATAGAAATTACACCCTCAGATCACAGTAAATTTCAAAAATTGCTTAGTAAGATTAAATTTTTATGCAAAGGTTTTTGTCAAAGTTACAGACAATAAAACTTTACCAGTCTAAATTAATCTATGAGTGCAGCACAAATGGTTTCTATGGTAGTGCTGTAATGTAAACAAAACAAAGGAAAAAAAAAAAAACAACCCAGATCCCAATCTTGCATTACTTGATTGCTTCTGAAATGAATTCTTGTCCTTATGTGACCTGAAATGTGTGGTTATAAAGCTATAGAAATCCAAACGATCATATTTGTTTGATATGAAATGAAAAAAAAATAGTTAAATTGAAAGTTTAACATCATGAAATTCAAAATCCCAAGCGGTATATAAACATTAAAAGAAACTTTGGACTGCTAATCCTAGGAAATGAGTTTTATGGATTGAATTCAACAAGGCTTCAGAAATGGTTCCATCTGCTGCCTAGCAGCTGGTGAAAGGATAAATTTAATTCATTAATTCATTTGGAAAAAAGGATCCAAGTAGTAAAGACTTCATTGCTCATAATGCACATAGGTGAAAATCAAAACTGAAATTAGGTCCAGTTGATCATCTTTGATAATAAGAAACATTTTCTTTGTAATTGATATAATTATCTTGATCAGTCTGTTGACAGTATATTGACTATATGCTGTTAACCAGTATTTTTATATCTTAAAAAGTTGAGAATAGTTCTGAAAGCATAACTCCTCTTCCAGAAGGAACATCCTCACACTGGGAGTTACAGGTTGTGTAGGTTTAAAAAGTTAGGTTGTTGCAGTGAAACAATATTGGTGTCTTTCTATGAATATTTGCTACTTGTCTCTTATTAAGTCAGTTTAAGAATACAAAATAAGGGACCACTGAAATTAGAAAATAGACTTACGCATAGCTAAGTCAATGTAATAATCCTAACCCAGAACATCAAATGCAGTTTATTACTTTACTTTTCTATTAGAGTCACAAGCTTAATCTTTTCTTTCTTGTCTTCATCCATCTGCATTTCGTGTTAAGTGTTAAAAACTTAGAGTATGAGTTAAAAGTATAAGTTAATAACTAAGAAAGGGTGATGTTTGAAAATCCAGAGTTTTAAAGGCAAAATTAATTGGACAAATGCTTCAAGAATAAATTGGCATTCAAGTTCTAGCTGTAAAGTTTTCCAAATTACCACAATCTCCAGATAAAGATTTTTTTTTAAAGTGGTTGCCTCTACTTACTTTAATCTAAATCACAAGCAATGAGTGCAAAGTTAGCTAAGGCTTTTGAACACTAGGTGGAAAAATGTCTTGTTTGTCTTATACCAGGCACACAAGTGAACCTGTGCCTCATTACTTGCTGAGGAGTACACAGGACTGATGAACCTGCTATCCTGAGACCAGCTTAATATCTTCCAATGCCTATTTTCAATGTTTCTGCTTGAGATGGTGATTTCATGAATGATATTTGGCTTTTCCCATTTCCTCTGTAGCCCATAGCTCACTGTGGTGGGTTTGTTGGATTTACTATAAAGGTTCTATTCGCACCCTGTGGGTTGGGTTAAGAATTAGGATTTATGCATTTACTTCTGCTGTTGCTTTGTTTATACAGCTTTGGTTTAGTTTTGATCCCTTTTTTTTTGCCTTTGAGGCTCTTCCACAGTGTCAGCTGCTGACTGATAGTAGGAGAACGGCCTCGTGGTGTGAATGAAAGGGACCTAGCGGTTGGTAAACAGAGATAAGGAATAAATAGAGCACAGGCAAAAGGAGATAGTTCTGTGGGAGCCCAGATTGCCGCCAGTCTGTTCAAGTGAGATGCAGTGCCTGTCCTTTTCCCAGATTAAATTAGTGTGCGAAATCTCCAGTGACCTCCTCCCCTTCTCCCCATACTCTTTAGCCAAGCTGAACAGCCTCTGCTGTAAAGTATTCATTTTATCCAGGGACAAGATGGACAATAGAACTCTCCCTGTTACTTATGGACAGCTGTCGTGATTCATGGGGCTTTTCAGCATTTCATTTTTCATAAGAGTTAAAAGGGTTTTACCTTGTAACTGACGAGAGGTTAGAAATGCAAAGATGCCAGCCCTGAGGTTGCCTGTAGTAAGGAAGTTAAGAAATAAATATCACACACACATGCACACAGACACAAACACATCCCCTCCCCAATGTGCGAAAGGCTGTGTTTTTTTGTTAGTGCTGCTCTTCTTATTTAAAGGGGTTTAATTGTGATAACATGATTACACTGAAGCATGAACTGCATGGAGAAATTAACAAGCAGAGACACAGCGATATGCAAGGCCCCCAAGGTTCCCTAAATTAAAGGTGACCAGTGCAAACCCAGCGAGTGCCCTTTTCCCTTCTTTGCCCTTGCTTTTGCCTACAACTCCTATCAGTTTATTACCTGCAAATAACTCCCAGGAAAGAGTAAACACTCATGAGATACCTCTGTGGTCCCGTATTTTTTTTTTGTGATTTACTGCAAATATATTCAGCATTTTGACTGATTAAATAGACCTTCGGCAACCTTGAGGGTCACTGTGTAGAGTATGTACATAGAAAATGCATCAGCCCATTGTACCCTGGCAGCTAATGAGATTGGTCGTTAAGTAAATGACACAAAGCCTACAAAAAAAGCTTAGCAGCTCACTAGAGTATCACAGAGTGTCCCTGCACACCACACAACGACACAAACAGTGGACTAACCTAGCCCACCCCTGCTTTATTCTACATCACTGCTTCCCTGATGTCAGCGTGAGAGGCAGAACAAAGGCTAAAAGGCACACGGTAAGTCAGTCTGACAATTATGCCCTAGGGAGAAAGTAGAGCAAATCTTAGCCTAACCATGGGGTTGAAAGTCCGTTTCTAGACAAGTAGGTCATAATGAAGGGATTTTTTTTTCCCCCCTGTCACTTCATGAAGGGGAGAAAAAATGTCTCTGGAATCAAGGTTGGGTTTGTTTCTTGTTTGTTTGTTTCCTTTTCTTTCTGTCTGATTTGCCAGCTTACAAAAGTTTCTGGAATTCCGAAAGTAACGTGAAACAGGATGTTTTGTGAACTGGATATTTCAGTTATAGTCTAATGAATTAAATATTCCTTATAGGAACTGCCACACAGTAATCATTGCCTCAGATGTACGTTACATCTGATGAACTTTACAGACAGAAAGTTTCTTTTTACTTCTCTGTAAAAATCTGCTGAAAATGTGTTGTATATATGAATACAGATTTCAATCCACTAGACAGCTACTTACACCCCTAAATCCCCGATACAGTTTTTACAAGTATGCAGATATAAATGAAGTTGCCACTATAATTTTAGGATTTTTAAAAATGATTTTTACATTATGTGTCTCTCTGTGTTGTCTTTTACGTGAGCTGAAATTAAAGAGTTGAAGATTACTGTTTAACAGTTGCACAGTCATTACTAATTTTCTTTGCACAGCAGCAAAATATTCAGCTGATATTTTATAATAGCAGGTGCCTGCCTGTATAACCAATGATAAAATCTTTTCTAGCAGTGTTTCAGTTTAGTACCTCAGGACCCTTTATTTTGCTGAAAAATGGCAACAGGAAGTTGCCGGAAAGTCTTGTTTGCATTACTAAAATGTTTCTGTCTGCTTTGCACTTTGGAGGCTCAGGGGATGTTAGCTTCAAAACAACATGATATTATTGCAAGATGCCTGTGTGCATTAAGTAATGCATCTTCTCTCCTCCCTGCAAAACCACTGCAAACCATATGTTTTAAGAATGCTTTATCAAATACAGACTGTTAAGAAGTGGGGTTTAGATATCAGTCTGCATTACAATTGATCTTTTGTTGGGTTTTTGGGGTTTGTTTTTTGTTTTGTTTGGTTTTTTATTTGTTTTGCTTTGCTTTGTTTTGCCTTGCTTTGCTTTGCGAGACTTATTTAATTTAGAAAAAAGCTTGTCAATATATGTGTACTTAGACATACAAGGATTACCTGTTTCCTTAATTAAAACTCTTCACAGGTCACAGAAGTCAGTTCATTATGATATGTTGCTTACCCAGGAACATCCTTTTTACTGCATGGGCAATTGAATTATCACCACAGTTTACAGACACTAAGACAAAATGTGACATTTTTAACATACACGTTTGATGATTCTTTGCAAAGGGCTATGAGCATATGCAAAGATACAAATCCATGTACGCATATTTTTAAAAAAAGTTCACATATGCAAAAAACTACATTCACTTATATAGTGTCCCAGCTACCTGACACTCGGTATGTATTAGGTATATCTGCAGTTGTATCTGCTTTTGTGTTTCCCAGTAGCTCCAGTTTAGGAAATATAATGAGAAAGTAACAGAACTCCAGTAAAACTGTGGGGTTTTTTTTATTTTCCATATTTTTTAAAGTTGTGTACATCTCAGCAATGTTTCCCTGTGTTATCTCAGCAAATATGAGATATTCAGGCATCAGAAAACAAGCTTTCTTTCTAAGTCCTATAATTCAAACCTAGATCAACAGAGATTTAGCAAGCTTCAGTCTTACAATGGTTTTGCTTTAAAATATTCTAATTGATATAGAGTTTGCAGTTTATTTTAACAGAAAATATTCCAAGATATTTGATGTTCAGGTGCATCCTCATAGCTTTTAAAAATTAGCATATCCCTGTGACACAGTCATGTATCCTTTTTATGTACCTACACCAAGAGTAAAGGATATTTGATATTTCAGCATTCATTGCATTAATAAGTTCAGCTGTTTATACTACTAAAAGCAAAGAGTGGTTTCACAGGAGTAATGCACACGGAGCAGTGTTACAGAAATCATACTGCTGTAATCTGACAATTACATTCTGTAATCTGACAGGTTGAGCCTCAGTAAGTTTTAGTAGTTTTTTGCAGCTTCATTTTTTTTTCTCTTTTTTGCAATTTCTTTAGTACACCTAAGAGAAAAGACAAAGAGAACTTGATTTCTGATAATTAATGTCATTCACCTGAGCTCCCTGATAAAGCATGAAGGACTCTAGATTTTTAGAAACCACTTTTCACTTGACTTTTTGGACTTTGCAATCCAATATGAGGCCTCTACCTTTGTATTAGTGCACAGCTCCAGGGCACGACAGTATGAGCTGTGCATGCGGATTCTGAAAAACTTTATGGTATTATGCAGTTGATTTGAATAATTCTTAATCAGTCTTTTTGCATGTTTATAGTTTTTCAAACCAGTTATTCCAAAATATCTGATATTCCTGACAAATGTCTCCAAAGTCACTGACAATCTCATGAAGGCCTGATGCTGTCACGCTAAAAAAAAGCCATAGCAGATAACATGCAGAATAAACTTTATATTCTACTATATCCACAAGTATATAGAGAATCTAGACCAAAGCCTGTTACTGAACAGGTTGATTTTGGAAGCGTATGTATATACCTGGGGTCGGGTCACTTCTTTGTAGCTGTTGTGCGCATAGTTGTGGATTATTAAAAACTACATAAGGAAAATCAGTGTTTCTGGATTTTAATTATCTTGAAGTACTTCAGATTACAGATACTGTTTAATTAATAACAAAAAAGGTTTTCTTACTCTTAACTTTTTTTGGTATTTACATCAAATTTCCATGGAGGAAAATTGCTCTCTTCTATGTTCATGGAAGACTTTCAATGATACTAGCACCTCTTGCCTTTCTAAGTAACAGATTTCTGGTTCAAGAAAAGGTGATAACCTAACAGCAAAAGTTACTTTAGTATGAAAACAGGTTTACCTTCTTGGGCAAGTGAACGCTGACAAAAACAGTTATACACATGAGTGATTCTACTGAGGTGAGGTCGATGCCTCACATTAACACAGTAAAGCAGGTGTGTGTTTTGAAGATGAGGGTTTTATTGATTTGCTTAAGAGATTCAAATAACATTTGCTAGGACATATTTCAGGTTTGGTTTCATGTGCAAACTTTTCTCTCCACTTAGGAACTTTGGTGAAAAAGAGCTAGATTTTCATTTAAAGTCATGTACTGAACTCTGTGCTGTTACATATTAGATTTAAAAAAATGCTTTAGAACTTTTCCAAAACATCGGTTCAAGCAAGGAACGGAGATCCTAATTTCTTCTAAACAGTGGTCTTCTTTTTCCAGCGGTAGAGTCACTAGGTCAGTCCCTTAAATCTCAAGAGAAATTTTGACACTTTCGCTGCCCCTCCTGCCCCCAAGTTGAAGCACATGTACAGCATCTGGATTGGCACAGCAAAGTAGTAATGGTTCCAAAGGCACCGTTATGGACTATCAGGTCAATAATCCTTATGCTAAGAAGGATTTACATGATACAGAGCAACGGCTCTGTCATTTCTGAAGTAAAAATCCACTTTTTAATGAACATAAAAATATTGTTTTGCACTCTTCACATCAGAGATACTAGGGGAGCTAAAAAGACAAACACACAAAACTTCCTGAAGTAAAAGTTCACATTTAAATGTTTGAATAAAATAAATGTTAAAATATTGTAAGTAGACAGCTACAGTATGCCAAACAGGGACTTTTTTGAAAATGTACTTATTCTTCTCAAATTTTTTCTTCCTTACTATATTAGAAGAATTATAGGAGATGTATATCCTGTCTTCAAATAGCATTTTTATGAGACAGTCCAGAAATAAATTTGGCTTAGGGGGGCTTTTTTTTGTTTTGTTTAATTTTTCTACTGTGTGATTTTCTCCTACTCCAAGCAGAGGTTTGACACAATCTAAAACACATGATCTTGTTACAAAAGTAAGTTTGAAAGTAAGATCAGCGGTCATAGAAAACCACAGTTGTGATTTTTTCCCTATTAATATGTTTCCTTTCCAGTAATTTAATTTCTTGTGATTTAAAAATAAAAACAGAAATACACACACACACACACACACACACAAAACCTTTTTTAAATATGCCACATTGGGCAAAAATGATTTTCTTCACTAATAATGTAGCTAACTCACACTCCATAAGAGGCACGGAAAGTCATCAAATCCTCAACAGAAAGAACGAGCACTGCGACAAAAATGAAGAGAATGAGTACACATGACATCTTCATTTTATCTCTAACATTTTATAAAATTAAAGACCATTTTGAAGTATGGGTCTGATGGGAATCATCCTATATATAAGCATTCAACATTTAGTGAACAGAGTGCAACTGAACACATAAATCACACTAAATAGCATTGACACTTGGTCAAAAGAAACATATATTTATGGCTCCAGTGTATGTTCAAGCTAATCTATGGAGAACCTTGCCATTATTTTTGTGATAAACAGTACTGTCTACAAAAAGGGTTAAAGAAAATGCATTCTGTTGCATCTGCTTACTAAATCCCTTACTTTAGTAGAAATTCAAATTTTGTAAAGATTATTCGTTTTATTGATGCATATAATTATAATCACAAGCCATCTGCTGATTTGGCAGGCATGGTTAAAATTCTCTAACTCTCATAACCTTTCAAGTACAGTGCCCTTGGGACTCTATTTCACTTTTATATTTTGGAAAACATGTAGGGACAAACAAGAGAGGTCATCTGCCGAAAGTCAGACCTGTAAAACATTAAAAGAATAAAGATCATCATGACTGCTCTTGTTTTAATAGGAAAAAAAAAAGTATTTTCTATTTTGCTTCTCACTTCAGGAAGGATTACACTGGTTTTCATCACACACTTTGGGAATTTGAATTTTTTTTTCTAGGGATTAAAGCTCTCTCCTAGCACCTCTGGGATCTGGGTTCCAAGTTTAAACTAAAAGAACAAATATTGTTCAGTTTGGTTGCCACAGGTGAATTAAATGCATTTAACCTTGGCCTTAATTTTTCTTTTTACACAATTCTCATTGCATTTCCATTTGAAATGTTTTAACTAACACTATTCCAATCTTTTTTTTTTTTAATTTGTTTACTGAGTTTCACAGGGAGTCACCTATCATATATTTAGCTTTTTCCTGCAAAGCTCAAAAGAGCATTTTGATTTAGCGGGCTGCATCCGATAAGGCATAAAATGAATGGCCAACATTCTTTGTCATAGCCCTTTAGAAACAAATGACTTTATTTATATAGCATACCACTGTCTGGTGGTTAGCCACAGTTGCAAAGGTTTGGGCTTTTGGTCTGTGAGAAGTTTTGTTCTCAATTTTCTTGTGTCCATCACCACGTGTAGCCAAAATATTTTATACTTGATAATCATTTCTTTTTAAAAAAATCTTTGCATTTGTCATTGTGTTAAATGTAGCGTTACTCAGCTGCTCCTAGCAGAAGACAATGACAAGGGGAAAAAAATCCCTAACCTCTATGGTGTTCTGTCAAAAATACAAAAATGATCCCATTTCAACTAGTTGGAGTATATTGACAAGGCTGTGATTTAGGACAAAGAGTGTTTTTGAGAGAAAATACAGGAAGGTGGAAAAACTATGTGCAGAATGGGATAGTCCAGCGACTTCCTGATACTAGCAGAAGGCAAAGGCAGTAACCCTTCTACAGAGTTGTCTTGGCTCATGCTGTATTGATGTGTATCTCGCAGGGACAAAGGACGCATCGCTCACTTCTGTTTAATTAGTGTATCTGAGGGCCTGTGTGCAACATGCATGCTGCTTTACTCCTTTTGGAGGTTTGATTCTCACCCCACACCCTCATTATGAGAAGCAGGAGGGAAATGCACATGTTTATAAGTGTCTTCACAGCTGAAACTAGGGAAACAGGCCGAGAGTAGCTCTGGTTTATTTCACAACCAATTAAGTATGACATCTGTTGAAACTCAGGAAATAAGTCTCCCTTCCCCCTGTTCATATACTAACTTAAGCTGCCAGTCTTTTGTTTAGATATGATGAATTTCACCAACAAGACTTTTTTCTTTGGGGTAAATAATAATAATAATAATAATAATAATAATAATAATAATAATAATAATAATAATAGTAATGTAAAGTCTTTGCTTTGTTTTGTTTTGTACACTGCATTTCACTGAGTGCATATGACCCAAATCTGTTTGACACTCACAAATCAAGCAAAGAACTGTGTTAATAACTCTTTGTCTAAACACTCACCTTACATGCTAAAAAAAGGGCATGTTTGTGGCAAGCAACACAGGCATGGTGACATTTTAATTTTTGAAAATCTGGCTCTTATTAGCTCCTAAAGGCCAGCAAAAGTTGCAAGAAGGAATTTGGGTTTTAATTTATTTATTTTATGGTTGAAAACTTGGTTCAGAACAGAAGACACCAAATAAAACAGGGCAGGTGGAATTATGTATGGTTAAGACAAACCAATACAAAAGAATTAAATGCAGATCCACCGTCACTGGTGACATCAGGTTTCCCCAGTGTGCAACAGTTCATAGCAAACCAAGTAAGAAACATAGATAAGCTCTATTAGCAATTTTACTCCTATCAGACACTTTCCATTTATCACACACTAATCCATGGGATGAATTTATCAGGAAAACTTTTATTCCTTCATAAAATATTGTCCAATGCAAATAGTAGAAAGATGGTACATCATTCCATACCACCTCTTAGAGTTCAGTTTCCCTCTGTTCTGCTTAGAACTTGATTGCCTTCTTTCTGCTATATCTAGATAAGAAATATTTACCATATCATGCTGGACTTTTCCTTTGCCTCTTAGCACTGAATTCTTCTGTGTCTCTGAAACCACACTGCTCATGTCAAAGCTACAGCTAACTCTCCTTTTTTGTAAGTTCCACCATCTACTAGTGCTCCCGTTTATCTGTTCATCAGCTTCGTTTTGTTTGTCAGTTCTTTCCTACAAGGACTGGCACTGCCTTCATTCTTGGAGGATGGTTCCCTACTCTATTTCTCTTGCCTTTCCAGCCCTATTTCACAACACAGCTCACATAGCATGCATGTTATTTAAGCTTTAAGATGCTGTTCAGTGATTGCCATAGGTTCCTTGGTTAGGAATCACCATGTGGTGAAATGTCAGTGTGCGCAGTGGAAGTAGCTAGACCTGAGCCAGTCATCCAGATTCCCTTTAGAGTCAGTGGAAAGAGACATTTCTTGTGTGCAATTCATCTCACCCTGAAGCAGAGTATGAAATGAGTAAAATGTATCACACATCTACACAGCCTCAGAGATGCTTACAGGTTGCCTACAGGCTACCCAGAGACCATGGGAATCCAGCATTTACTGCCTCAGAAATACATGTTTGCATTTCAGGCATGTAAAATTATGAAGATGAATCTTGTCTTTCCCATCCAGCCTACAAACTGGACTTGATTTCTTCTTAAATCTTCTCTAAACAGAAACATGTCTCACATATTTTTACAAGACAGTGATATGGACAATATGATATACCTTAGATCAAAAGTCTCCTCTTACACATACATGACATTGATGAAAGTCTTTATCTGCTTAGCAATTTATGGAGAGCAGAATAACAGAAGTGAATACTGCTATGGAGCTCAGAGGACTAAATTTTGCTCCTGAAACGTGATTTTTACAAAAGGGAAGGTATCAGTTCCTTGCTTTCTTCTTAGAAGCCACTATATTTCCTTTAACAAAAACGTTTCTTTTCTCAAAACTACTTCTTAAAAAAATGAAGAGCAACAAACTGTAAAGATTTAACAATATCCATTAATTCAAAACTACCTTAAATCTGTTGGAGTTTTAAAAGACTGCTGATAGAAGCATTTCCAGACATATTCTTTTTCCTGTTGGTCACCACTTAGCGTCCGGAGGCACTTTCAGGGGTGGTTTTTCTGTCTCCTCAGGCTTTCAAGACTCTGTTTCTCAAGCTTCAAAGTAATAGAAAGATTGATTTGATTATGGTTTTTGCACTGTTTCAGTGGGTGATTATAGTGATTTAATATTCCCTATGCTTTCATAAAAACTATAAACAAGTTTTCAGATGAAAATTTCAGATGCTGTGCATACTTTGCATAGATTGCAACTATTTTCTTTCATTTTTTAAGAGATTTGATGACAAAAATTTTGACTCTTACAGAATTACTGATCATTTTTAGCAAATAGGTGTGTGGTTTTTAAACAAATCTTTTAAATTTCTAGGGACAGCTTCTCAAAGTTTCTTCAGATCAAGGCAAAGTTCTTAAATTCTGTAAGTGGGCAGCTCAAAATTCCTTCAGGGCTTCAAAGTTGCATGCAGCTCCACAGATCCAAGCTAACCCTTACATAGTGGATGGCTCCTATGGGACAGTATTTGGCTGTACACTATCCTAATTCATACCACGGAGGGCATAGGTGGGCCTTGGAAGCAGGGAGACATAGCTGGGTCTCTGGCAGCGTTTTGCCTTTTCAGACTCTTTGCCAGAGGGTAGGATAGGCACAGGAGTAAATTCTGCTGTAAGAGAATGCTCAGTTTGGTCTCATTTTGAAAGGACGAGTTTTACCAAGAGTGAGTGACTCTGTGTCTCCAGTAGCACCTCCAGAGACTCAAAGCCAATGAAAATCGTGCACAAGATTGTGGGCATGTGAAATTCATTATGGTTTAAATTGGCATCAGTTCAATAAACGTAACCCTTTATAATGTTATAACATTTATTCTGAAAAGCTTAACCAGCTTATGTATAATATTCTCAGACTTTTCTTCTCCCAAATCAACACTTTAGTGGCTACCATAAAAAAGTGTCTTCTTACATATCCCTAAGTCATTCTGAATAGCATGAGAGAATAAACAGCTTTAGCCCTGAATGCTTTGGGTCCAGTGTTATTTACAGCAACAACATTAGCAATACCAGTTATTTTTATTGTTATTAATATGACTTATATGCTACTATATTGTGATTGTGGGGAATAGTACTGCAATACTGAAGAACTGCAAGCTGCTTTCAATCAAGCCTACAAACAGCAATTTCAGCATTGCAGACACCCTCCAGGTCACAAGGTTCAGATCCCTGTTTATTTGGGGGCGCTTGGTATCTATTTGTTAGTTGCATGGTGATCCCAGTCTTCTAAATTTACATGATACTTTAGGAGCAAAGTCAAGTTTATAAAGAGGACACAGTATGGAAGACATCATGGGTTTTGGCACCTTTTCTTTTTTTTCTTCTTCCTGAATCTTCAACAGAGGTCCCCACAACAGGAATAACATCAGCCCAACAGACTCTTTAGATGCCTTCTAGCATCCCAGCTGCTTCAGTATACAGCATGAAGTCTTATTCTAGTAGAGAAGTATTTAGCCTGGGTACTGATGGAGTTCAAGTGAAGCAGACCATATCTCAGGAAAGGGTGAAACTCATTCAAAAGGTGAAGTTTTTCTATTCACCAAGTGGAGAGGACTTTTTCCCTGTTTCCTGCCTGTGGATGAAGGAGGAATAATGTTCTTGAGAACTCAGGAATCCTAAGACAAGCCAGTTACTGGAGAAAACTTTTGACTCTGGAGAATAGCCATGCTATCCCTGGGAATTCTTTTTTTTTTTTTTTTTGCATGAACAGTGACTGAGATACAGTGTGTGTGAAGAAGGAATAATCTGGTCAGGGGAAGAATCTGAGACAAAATGAGCATTACATAACAGTTTTCCCTGGCCTGACCTGAGTGATCAGGGGTTTCTGTGAATCATTAAGCCCAATTAATGCACCTTCAGGAAATTCACTTTCACTTAATCCAAAATCAAGCAGGAGAATTGCTTCTAATGGTGCAATAAATAAATATCTGCCTTTTAAAATAGCATAACCACAGAGCTCACATTTTCTCTCTGCTCAGAGTGTTCAAGCTGTCACAGCTTGCACAACCTAGGGTGCCTGACAGAAAGAGATGGTCTCTTACAGTAACGTTCAAAGGAAAGTATACTACTCATTTCCTAGATGACCACTGAAGTGATCCCTTGGAATGCCATGGTGTTTTGCTTTGGTGTTCTCAAAAGGAAATTTATCATATTTTGAGCTGTCAGTCCTACAAGGTTTACCTGGAGATGGAAACTTAAGTTTCTTCTTCCATCATCATATTAAGATGTCTATATGCCTGCCATAAATTTGTCAATTTTTGTTATCTCATGTGACACTAGCAAGGAATTCAGCCTCAAATAATAACTTCATGAACAGGCCTGTTGCAGATAAAACTGCAGGTAGCTGAGCCCATTCTAACACGACATGTACTCACATGACATGTACATCTTTGTTGTCCCTTTGGTGTCTGGTGAAAATTTGCCTTCTCTGATAAAATCTGTAGATCTTACACTGAGGAAATCTCCTCAGATCAGGGCAACCTCCATACAGATGTTTTCAGCATAAAATCGTGTTATGAAGACAGCACCAGCTTAGAGTCCTGCCCTCAGTTATATGAAAACATTTTCTGAATGCTGACACAAGCGGGACTCGAACTTTAGAGGAGCTGTCACAATGCCTGACTTTAGCCATAGTCTCTGTAGCCTCCCACAAGAAAGCTGAAATAACCAGTAGTGACTACTACTCTTGATCTTATGTGGCTATAAAAAATACATCCTGTTCAACCTAGCTAGAAAATGACATGTTCTATTTGCTTGCTATTGAATTACCTGTTGGAATTACATAAAAACATTAAGACTTTACTGAAAGTCTTAAATCATTCTCTCTTTAAGGTTTGCCATATAAAATAGTACAAACTCTTTCCCTTAATTCTTGTGCTATTATCGCTTATTACTTAAACTAATATTTTATAGAGAAGTTTTCTAGTTCCTAGGTCAGCAAGCTATAAATAAACATCCTCACTCACCAATCAGGCAAGACAAGATAGATGGCTACAGGGATCTAATCTTCCTTATATAAACTATTATGCAATATTGCAAAAAAACTCCTTTCATTAGCTTTTATGTCCTTAGATTTCTAGTCCTGCTGATGCATTCAGTAACCTGGAAAACATGGTGTTTGCCTGAAAAATAATGTTGTTTCCATGAAAAGAGACATGGGAATGGAAGGAGTTTTAAGTATTTGGGGTTTTTTAAACTGCTTTGCAAATTCTTTGCACAACAAACCTCGCCAATATGTAAACAGGGCTCTAGCTACTGTGTTTGTCCACAGCTAGAGCTACAGATGAACACAGTGTAGTTGTGTGATGACAGGAACAGCTGACTCATTAGTAGAGAGCAGTGAAAGGTAATTAACCCTGGGAAAAGTACAGCTGCCATGCGAGCTGTTCCTTTCTGTAGGATCTGATTAGAAATTAGTGTTAAACCACTGATTCTTTAAAAAAATGTCATTGATAATTCACTTTCTCTCTCAGGTGTAGCCCCTGAAAGGGGCCTAGGATAGAACTAATGTACAAAAGGTCTTCTATCTAAAAAGGTCTTTTCTGAAAGAAGTGCCCACCTGTTTGGCTGCTTCTGGACTTTTCTTAACCATGAATATTGTCCCAGCTTTCAGTGTTTTGAGGACAGCCTCCAAATATATGGGCAGTGCAGAGAATGCACTGTCAAAATGATTTAAGGTTGTTGGTTGCCATAATGGAGTCTTTAGTGAGGCTGATTATTTAAAAGTCACAGCTACTATTTCTTGGATCAGGACACAGTTCTGATGCAAAATGATGCCGACATCTTCTAAAGAAAACAAAAATCTGCCTCCTGAATAGGGAAGCGCAACATACGAAAATAAAAATTAAAGAAGGGATTATGCCTTGAGCACAAAAGCCACCCCTCAGCCCACCCCTTTTCCTGCACACACTTTGGTGTTTGAGGTTCCAACATAAGACACAGAGCCCATGATTTAATCAGAGCCCAAACAACAAACCAGGCTATTACATAGATATGCAGACACCTGATTAAGGCCTACTTATCAAGAATGACATAACTATCACCCAAAATAATAAAATTTCATTGGTGTGCTTTTGGAATTTCTAAACTGCTGTTTATTATTTACAGCTGTCCCCTTACTTTGTTAGACCTTCTGACCAGGACTGTGTATCTGTATACCTGTGTGATTAACACCAAGTGTATGTGAGTGCTTTCACATGCAGATAACAAGTATTGTTGAGGTCCACCAGAGTGCCCCGGTTGTTTTCAATGCAGCCAGGCTCACACTAGGAAATCTGAAGCGAAACTGAGTTTAAAGTGACAAAGTTTGTAAGACATGTCTCCATAGGAGGATTTTCTTCATCTCGGTCTAGTCCAGTTTGCTGCAATAGAATGATTAATATTATTTTACCAGTATAAACTAATACTACAAAGATATGTTTCTGTAGCACTATTTTTAACTCGGTATTGTTTAGTGGTACCACAGGTCACTTTCTTACCACACATCTAAGAGGTTCACATCAAAAGAAACTTTCCTCTTTCAGTTTCTTTTAAATTAAACACAGTGCTTGTTGTGTGCAATATTTGAACTTAATGTTACCACAAACATATATATACATTTATTTACACAGAAATATATATAAATACATATATAAGTACACACACACACACATATGTATGCACCTTATTGACATTTTCAGCAATGAGAGTAAAAATATTAAAAGGAAAACAGTTAAAGAAATTTTCTCAGAGAATGTTTCTCTATACAGGAAAAGAAACAGATTTTTTAAGATAAGGGTCTGACACGTAAAGATTACAGTTATATCCAGATTGCCTAAGATATTAGAAGAGAAGAGAATGGAAATATGTTTTAAATTATTTTGGCATTCAGCATATGTTTGTTAGTACCCATCCTTCTCAGTATTGTCCTTTTTTATTTCTTTAGTTTTTTTTATTTTTTGGTTAAAAAAACACGCAGTGAAAGAAGAAACATTTCAAGTTGAGTTTCAGAGGAAGTGAAATGAGCAGGCTAATAAACTGATAAAAGCAGGATGATAAAAATAATATTTACTACATTAAAGTATGTTTAGAAATGCACAAAAGCACTTTACAGCACTCTATGTTGTTATTCTCATTTAGCTGAAAGGTGAAAAGACTTGCTGAGGGGCACAGAATTGATCAGTGCCGAGGCAGGAAGAGAATTCCAGAATCCCTTTTTTCCAGTTATTTGCTCAATCATGGTGCCTTCTATTTATGTCTACAACAGAAGACAGGTGTCATTTTAGGAAATAATCTTTGTCCCACTTTAGAATCATAAAAGACTCTGAAAAGAGAATTTAAACCACCATTCCTGGTGACACCAACCTCTTATCATAAGTTTGAATAAACTGAAAATGCTTTTCCTTGCTCCATTTACCTGATGCAAACATATGGTGAGCAAAACCTTTACATAAGAAGTCTGTCCCAAGGAACATTTGACATGCACATTTTGGTATCTGACAAGTATTAATCAATTTTTTGGATATCCTTTACAGCTTTGATTTGCAAGGTGGTATTTTTATTCTCGGGGTTTTTTTCCTGCACTCTTCAGCATGTTCCTAAGATCTTCAGGGCAGTGCAGTAGTGTAAGAAAGCCCCCATTATCTTTAGCAGTTAGGGTCATTACAAGTCTTTTAAATGGTGGCAGACTGTACTTCACATGGCACTCTTGAAGTTAATGAACATATGTGATTTGCATGTTGAGGGAAGGCACACTTCTTCCCTTTGTGTGACTTTCCCTTTCCTGGGACATGCCTGTCATGCTTAATGAAGAGAACTTGTTCAGAAAGGGCAAGATGGATGTATAGGATAGCAGAATGGTAGTTATATTTCTTTTCATAAAAGTAGTTTGTATTTTTAGGTTTATTGTTCCTTTTGAGTTCATGTCAGAAAATGCCCAGTCAGCTAATTAGCCATGGTTTGTCCAGCGTAAGAAGCAATGTCCTGATTCTGACTATTAAAATAATCCTAGAAAATATGGCTGGAACAGTCAGAAATCACAGGAAAAGAATAGAGGAACCTAGATTAAGCCTGTAAGTGTTTGAGAAGTGACCACTTTTACTGAACCAGCTTCAGAACTTCTATAGAGATTCAGTGCAACCATAAAAACACCCCATAAAATTGCCCTTGAAACCCATCAGTTCCTAACTAACATGCTGGAAATCAAGTACAGGAGAAAGACTGCAATAGTGGTGGCTACACAGCAGGCATGTAGCAAACATCAGAACCAGACCAGGATCTTCCTGATACCGAAGAAGGCGGTAACGGGGTAATTAAACCCACACAGTTTCGCTCTTCTTAGTTGTGCTGATCTGTGTGCTCAGGCATCTCCTGCTGGCCTCAGTCCTGCCGCTACTGGGCAGCCCTTCAGCGAGCAGAGCGTGGTCATCTCTTGCTGAAGGCAGTAGTGGTCCCCCCACACGGTGCCTCTCAACAGAGATGACTCCATGCAGGGAAAGTCATCCTGGCTGGAAAAGAGTAAACATGTTTTAAAAGAAAACAAACCCTGTGTTCCAGAGTCAATGACGCATGCTCTTTGAACTTTCTTTTAAAATTGCCCTGAAATCATAAGGCTGTTATGGTGTGGTTTTACTCAAAATAATGCATATCATTGAACACAAGCCTTGAAGTTAAGTGTCTACTTTAATGAAACATAGTTGCCATAGTTACTGTAGGCGAGCAGAGAATAACTTTTAGTTCTTTTGAAGCTATGAATTAGTTTAAAAAGAGGAAAAGGAATAAACAAGCATGCAAAAGTTTATTATTCAGTGTTTCATGCCTGATCAACTCTTAAAAAGGAAAACTCTCCCTAGACTAGGGCATTAACTTTTTCTAGTTGAAATCTATAATTGCCCATCAACAAAGACAAAATTACTTTCCAACTCTCCACTACGTCTGTTTTCATGTTTGCCCCCATTTTTTTTCCCTGAAGAAACAGATTTTTCCAAAGTTCTGCTTGCAGAATTTTGTTAATAACTGTCATTTTACAGCATCTAAATTGCTATAAAAATAATGTCCTAAAGGCAATAATGTATTGCTTAACACAACTCATGCTGTGGTCTAGCTCTATTATTCATTATAAACACTGTCTTAAAGCTGATGAGAGGAAAATGAGAATTTATCATAGTGAAGATGTCTTCTAGGACCAGCTTCATTGTTTTTCAGTTTAGCATTGAGATGTGCTCTATCCCTGAAGTGTTAATGGAGGTCACTGCTGTTGCTCTGCTTTACTGTGTCAAAGCAAAAGAGTTCCTACATAGTTGACTACTGAGAAACAAAATGATGTTCTTTCCAGTATATCACCTTCAGCTTATGAGCCTCTAGAGCAGCAGTGATTAACAGGACTTTTACAAAGTTTCTGTGTAGTTACAAGGACAGCTTCAATCTTCTGTCATTTTTTTGCATTAGCTATGATTATGCTTTTACCACCAAAATGCATTTATTTTAAAGGTAACAATACAGACTCAGAGAATAGCTTATGTTTCATCTATATTTATCAGCACTCACTGTACATTTGTGTCTTCATTACCAGGAAATATTAAGGGACATTGTGCCATCTATTCCTGTTTACAGTTTATTATGCAGAGATAGGAAACACTTAGCATGTAAAATGAATGTAGAAATTATTCCTGGATAGAAACACGGACATTTCCCACTCGTTGGCTCTTTCTCCTCCATCACCGGATCAGAGTGTAATTGTCAGTAATCAGGCCTGCTTGCTGCTGATAAAACCACTCTGAATGCTAGCAGCCTTCTTTGTGTGATGACTCAATTATTCCAGAAGTGCCTCATCAAATCTGCCCCATCAGCTGGGCTAATAAATAAGGAGAAGAAACTGGCCCCCCAAAGCAAATTATAAATCCATTTGCATTAACCATTTCGCTGGTCTATGATCTAGGCAGAAATAAGCATGGCAGATTGCGTTAAGCTTATTTGAATATGTTTATAATGTTTACAGCTTGCAACCTTTTTTTTTTTTTTCACAAGGTGTTGGAATTATCGGTCATGAATAGCATCTAAATGCAGTTATGTTAATTACAGCAAAGCCTCTGGCATCTTTGAGGGATAGTTTGTTGCTTAAATCAGGTGAAAGTTAAACTCCTCTGCTAGGTGAAATACGATCTCGGCACTGGAATTAGTGCCCTGTATAAAAGAGAGAATGAGTGAAAGTGAAGTCTTTTTACAAGTACTAGGAGGAAAACTGTCTGTGTTACTAGCCTGTCTGACACTGCTAACGTGACCTCCTGCTCATCTCATGGTAGAACAAAATAAGATAAAGTTTAGCATTAAGTTGAGAAAGAAAACGCGATCATCGAAACAGTGATAATTCTGCTTCCTGTGTACTTCGCACTGAATAAAACAAGTGCAAAGACGAGTACTCTGCCCCAAGGAAACTCCTTTCTGAAGCTCAAATTATTATATACAAAAAAAAGTTGTTTTCCAGTAAAGTCCTGCAGATTTGCTGCAGTGAGAGTGTAGGTCAAATAAAACTCAGTTACTCATGCACTGAATATTTTACATGTACTTCGGGATCTCCCTGAAGTTTGTGCAGAATTTAATGTGTAAAGTTACAGACTGTGCAGGATAAAGATCTGACTGAAGTCTTGAGCTAAATACATCTTCATTTACTTGTCTCTTTCTTTAACATATTATTTTCTCAAATACTAAACACTAAATATCCTGCATTATTCTGTCTTGAGAAAGAGAAATCACTGTCACTGTAGAAACACAAGAAATGTTCAGGGATCATATTGATGAGCACACTGGATTTTGTTTCCTTAGATATTACTTTTATTCTGAGTTAACAAATCACAAACTGTAGTGATTATTCATTCCCATATTTGCAATATATCAACCAGTGATGTGGTAAATGAGAGAAAATCAAATTATTCTGTTGGAAATGGAATGTATTATGCTTTAATAAGCTTTTGGGACCCTTCACAAATATAGTACAGCTTTGAGTATTGAAATTCTGACAGAGAAAACAACTTCAGACTTCTGCTGAGATAATTTTGTGGTTGTACAGTATGTCTTTTCTTATTTGAAAATCATCAGGAACTCTAGTAATCTGATCTGAATGAGTGGACTTTTACCCATAGACGATGGGTCAACAAAAATAGCTGTTTGAAGGGATTGTCACACACATCTGATGTTGAGGATCGGGACCGAAGCTGTGATTCACATCAGTATCCTGGTGTGACTCATGGATCTCAGTAGGATGGCACTTCAGAGTCAGTACGAAATCACATTGCATTGGAAATGGCTATAAACCAGAGAATGAATTGCAAAGGCTCCAGGTGATTTCACTGAACAATTACACTGACAAATCAAGCAACTCATATATTCCATCTTTGCGGGTTTATAAAGTTTATTATTCTGGTTGAATTGAGGTGATGGTTGAAAAGGGTGAAAGTTTTCTTTACAGGCAGGCAGGCTTCAACTTCTAGAATAAAAAATACTGTTTAGGCAGTTGAAGTGTAAGAATAATTTACTGTCTGTAAATTGCTTTGAATTCTTGACTAAAAAAGAGAAATGAGTTAATGCAAGCTATTAATAGATTGGGCCAAATGAAGATACATGCGGACCCAAGGGGAGTGACCCCACCAAGAACATTGATTGACAAATAAGTAAGTTAGCTCTGCCTGATTTCCATCAACAATGATCTTATCATCAAAGTCAGCAACCCTAGTTAGATGTTCTTTGTGGGCTCTTGAGGCTGAGGTCTTATTTTCTCCAGTTGGTAGACTTCTGCACTTCTTGCAACAGCTCAAAATTTGGCCCATGATCAATTTTATAATTTATTTTTATAATAAAACTTACTAAATAAATTTTGTATAAAACACTGGTATTTCTGTGAAATTAGCACCAAGCCTTTTTTGCTACCTGAACTATCAGATCTCAATATTTGTATTTGAAATATAACTTACTTCTTGGCATGTGGACATGGGTGACACATAGTTTGTGTTACATTAGGGGTATGTCACATCCCATGACACAGCATAATCCTACAGGCCCTGTTTATAGCATGACAGATGCATGACATTGTATTAGACCTTTTATGAAACACAATATCTTCAAACGTGGGTACTCACCCACGAATCAGCTGAATGGCAGCCAGCACTCTGTTACGTGAAAGAAATCAAACCCAGCACATTTAAACTTACTAACCAGTAACTTCTGTTGTGTTTAAACACAGCAGAGGGGTGCAGATTTTTGTTCTTTGACACTGTTGCATGTAGTTTTTCAGTACAATTTTAAAACCTGCTCCCCAGACCTGTCCCAGTCCAAACTCTTTTTCCTAAAAGGAGGATTTTCAATATACTATCTAATTACGTAAAGTTAAATGTGGAAAGTTTTGTGTATTTTTCCTTGTCCTTTGTGCACTTTTCCATGAGAATCTCAGCTGTGCTGTCTTAACTCTTGGTCCCTTAGGATGAGAGAGACAGCAGATGGGGTTAGGGCAGAGGGCTGATGCTTCTGACAGCAAACGGCCTGGTTGTTGAGAGGAAGCTGTGAGCGTCAGGAAGCTCCTTTTCCCCAGAGAACCAACTAACCACTGAAGAAAGTTGAAAATGAGCCCTTTGAGAAACGCTATTAAAAGTAGTAAAAAATTGCAATTGTGCAGATGATGTGCTGCTGTGTGGTTATTCGGATGCTAATGAGTTTGACATCAGGGAACTCAAAGGGTTTACAGCTACTCTCTTATGTGATTTAGTTCTTTATTGGCAATCTTTGAGAAAATAAAGGAAAAATATATTGTTAAAAAATACTTAAGGTGCTAGAATTGTCGACAAAAATCTGCCAAGTTTTAGTCTTCAGAAAGAGCTCTGCTCACCATTGTAGTTATTCTCAGAGATCTTTTGTTTTAGGTTAGTGTGTTTTGAACAAAGAGGAAGAGGCAGGTAGAAGGGTTTGAGACTTCTTTTGTGGTTTATGGGATTTTTTTATGATTGTTGAAGTAGAATAACAGGAAAATAGGCCTTTGAGGATAAACAACATCTCTTTCTAGCAAAATATTGTCTAAAAAGTGCTTAAAAATCCTTTTGGTATTGGGAAGTTTTGTTCTGGGTTTTCTCCCTTCTTTATCATCTTACATCTGTTGCTTGTTTCATTGTTTGATAGAAGTGTACTTATTTTAATTAAAAGTTCTTGATGGGATGAAACTATTATCCTATCTATTGGGGCACAAGCAGAGATTAGTCACTCAATAAACTCTAGCCTCCCTGAGAATCTGTTTAGAATGAGCCCTTCCAATTTCAGAAATGTAACATTTCAAATTTTGCTGAAAAAAACATCATCAGATATCATCAAATGAATAGTTAAAGTTACCAAAGTTTATATGCAAACTTTTTCAGAGTTGAAATATCTTCAATGAACAAATCTATTTTACTAAATACACTGGATGATATGTGAAACACACCTCTGAAGTTGCAACTGATCGCAAAATTTTTACGTTTTGGTCACTAGTGTCAGGAGCAACGCCAAAATAAAGCTTGCCCTTAATAACAGCTCACTGTGAGATTCTTCCAGGTTGCAACTGCGTATAACTTTGAATGTCAGAGGGGTTTGGGAATCCAGTATTTCTGAAAACAAGGATCTCTGTATTGTACACTCAGATGTAAACTTCTGCAGCTCTGCTTCCCTCGCTGTTACTGTTGACTGAGCATAAAGTCCCTCACAGAAAGGAATGAAAATTGAGCATGGAGAAATGTCAAAGATTTCCTTAATTTGGCTTATGCTGAGAACACTATTAGCCAGCCAAACTTTAAACTTTAATATTCAAAGTCAGAAAAAATAAAATGGAGGGGTTTTCTTCTGTTTTTAAAATATTTCAGAATGCTTCTCAGTTATTTTACATCATGTACTGACCCATTCTACTCAGTCAAAGGGGTTCTGATGCAATTAAAACATTTGACTAAGGATTTCTACATATAGAAATGGTAGATTTTTGTCCACACAAGAAGAAAAACTTTTCTTAGAGCAGGTCTATTTCATAAGCTATCAAAAAGGAATTAATAAGATAAAGAAAGTACCATAAGGAAAGAAAAAACCCTATTCTTAATGCCTTTTAGAAGCATCATTGATGCCTCTACATCCTATCTTTGTAAAACCGCTGAAGAAAATATTGCACCTGGATTATTTACCCATTTGATTTAAAGAGTGTCTTGTTTAATCTGCATGTTCGTATAGCTGTTTTTCTGTTTCCTTTTGTTGTTTTTGTTTTTGTTTATTTGTATGTTTTTTCCAGAGAATGAATTTGAGGATTATCTGTTAAATCAGGCAAGGCATCTTGGGCTGTGTGACGGATTTGGTCCTTTGGAATCGGCACATATTTTCACCTGGAAACACGCAAAGGTGGGATAATAAATTTACAAAAATTATTTTGAGTAGAAATATATCTATATATTAGTAGTAGAATACTGTGTGGTTTCATGTGTAGTGCCGCGTGCACTAGGACTACTTTTCTTGCATAATATCTGCTGTCTTAAGAAAAGTCTTCAACAGTCAGGTATAGCAGTATTAAACAGTTGAAGAGATGAAAATTTTTGTAAATACCTAGAAATTCTAGTCAAGTTTGTGAATTACACTCTGTTAGCCATACATACTGTCAGTAACACAAGTATCTTTAAATCTATATGACTCCAGGAATGAGAATGTATTTCATAATGCACTGCTAAAATTTAATCTTTGATGGATAACTTATTAGTGATTTTTTTACATATATGTATAAGGCTTTTTTTTTTGGGAGTTTTTAAACTATATAGCAGTTGGGTGGGCTAAAACTTTAGTGTACTTAAAAAGATCTCAAAGTGTCAAAGCTTTTTTTTCTTAATATTGACTCTTTCTTTCATCTAAAAAATTATATTTAATATATAGTAGCACAGGAAATAATGACAAGACCTTGAACTACATAAAAAATAATAATCCAGAATGAAAAGCCTCCAGAATATATATATTTTTCTCTGAATTTAAAAAACTGGCAGTTGCCCCTTAATTTCATAAAGCTGTGACTCTGCCCTCTAAAACCTTGGTGAAGAAGACTAATAGAAATACTTGGCACACGTTGGTTACCTAAGGGAATAATAGAACTATTTGCTGTAGTCGTTTGGCAAAAGGACATAAACATATGGCTTTGGTTTATATTCAGCACTGCCAGTTGTGCAAAGTTGCATGGATGAAGTATACAACAGCAGTGACAACTCAGAAATCAGAAGTGAGAATCAAAATAAATCATCCTCATTACAAAGCTATTCAAGCTTGCCTCTGATTTAAGGCTTATTTTGCCTCTGCATATTTTGAAGTGCTGAATTCAATACTAAAAAATCTACTTCTCAAAAACCTGTCTACCATTCAATCACACTAAAAAATGACAAATTTTTGATGATTTATATGTGTTACAAACATGCTTTAAAGTTTGCATTTAGTATATGTACTTATTTTAATTCCTGAGAAATTCATAGAGCTGAACCAATTATTTCCATGTCATGCAACTTTTTCCAAGAGAAATCAGGCATAGCACTGAGCAAACTAAAGCAAAATTTTCAAAAATAAAGATGAGATGACTCCTTGGTTAAGAATAATCAAAATCACAAAACAGGGCATATTTTTAGTGATAGTCTTTAAGAACACATTTGTAAATATTTTTCCTTTCTGGTCATCAACATATTATTAAGAATAAAAATGAACAAGAAAATTTAACTACATTATAAGAAATATTTCTAAAAAATTTATATTTGGATTCTGGATTATTTTTACTGCCGGCATTGAAAATATGTAAGATTGTCTAGAAGCTGCTACATGTGTTCTTGGCATTTCTTTTTCTCACCATACTTCTCACTGTCAGTGTGAGATTAATACTTCATATTAAAAATGTTATCATAGACTAAGAGAAAGATTCAGTCAGCACACATATACACAGACAGCCAAATAGTGCTCTACATTTCTGGATGGGCTGTAGGAAATCATGATTTCAGATTTACTAAAAAAAGTTTTTCTCTATGACTTTATTATCTTTTTATGTGGTAGAATCTTAAATGAATTATTGAAAAGAAGTATCAAAATATGAGTATCAAAACCACTGATAAGCTTGCTCTGAGGGTATTATTTATTATGGCGAGAAGTACAGTGTGTTGTGTTGCCTTAGGGCACAGTATAGAACAGTCCTGTTCACTGTCCTTAGTAGAATTTGACTTCAACTTTCAAGTTTGTGGCTTGTGTTGGAGACTTGAGAAGAGATTTGTGTGCTTTAAAAATCATCGTGGTTTTTTCTCTGTCTGAGTTCACTAAGCTTGTGACAGATATAGCTGTTGTCTCACTAGTAACTTAAGTAATTCACAAATCAAAAATTGTAGAGAAGAGCTATTATCCTTCCAGACCTCTCAAAATCAGGTAAAATTTTTCCTACTGAAATGATTCCCCAAATTTAATTTTGAAAATCAGGTGTAACTTTTAGTCAGAAAATCACAGTGCAATGACAAAGCTCATATTCTTTATCTCTAGATAAACTGGCAGTTTTTTTCCTCTAGCCAGTTATGCAAAAGGAAACCAATTGACACTCCAGCAGTGTGAAACCCACTCCAGGAAAGTCATGCTTGTATGAAGATTACAATGGAAATTACAAAGTGTATAGCTCTTACATGAGCTCTTTCCAGGAGATGCATTTTACTTTTACCTAAGTCAGAATCACTGGCTTCCCTAAGTCATAGTTTATTTCACAGTAATGTGCTGTAAAACTATCCTACAAAGAGGGTAGCATCAATTTAGTTCCTGAAATTCAAATTTTAAAATGTGCAAGTAAATTGAAATAGTTGCTAGCATTATTATTTTCATTATTATAATTTATTGCACATGCCCTGTTTTCAGCTGTTAGTCATATTCTTGGATCCTATTATAACATCAGTACATGCACATGTGCACAGACAGACTCCAGGCACACAAAAAACCAAACTCAGAGCCAAATCCTGATTCTCTCACTCAGGGAAGTATTTCCAGGTGCTGCTCTCGAGTCTGTTGACTGCAGTGGGATGGTACAAACAAAAGAAGTACCATTTGGTTCCTGCAGCCAGGAACTCTGAAATAGTTTGCTCAGAAAGTATGATTGCTGCTGTTCCACCAGTAAATTAATCTGGACAAACACGAATACCCTGTAGCAGTTAAATAGCAAATTATTACAGTTTCAGCCAAGCAGAATCTGGGGTATTGTCAGTGACTCCAGTCAGTTTTCTGCAATCTAGCTGTTGACTTACACTTAAATCTCAACCAGCATTGTAGCAAAAGTGGAGAAAGGATCAGAACGAAATTCACAAACAGAGGGCATTCATAAACCTAGGGAGATGCGTTGGAACATGTTTCAGGAAATAATTCAACATCAATAACTTCAGTAAATTTTGAGATCACAGAAATGGAGTATAACTGGATTAGCAAGTGCTTATTTCTTAGCCTACTCATTTAATGATTTGGGACTGCAGAGCTGCTGCACCTCTGTCCTTGTGTTTCTGACTGTGCGTTTCCCACTAATTCCTTTAGAGTCCATTAGCTAGCTTCAACTAATTTTGAAAAGAAAATGTTTAGCTGAGTTTAAAATCCATCAAATCAGAGAATCTAGCTATAAAACACAAAGATTAAGTGGATTTAGTTCCACTATTCACTTGCCATTATTTTTGTAAGGCTTGGCCTTAAAATATATGGGATTATAATCCCAAATAAAATTTTCCTGGCAAACATTTTATTATCCCCATGGTCCTGATGGCTGAAAAAATTAGTAGTAAGATATTGTGTGAGGATTTTGCTCAGACATGACCATTCTATTTATCCCTTATGGATTCTTGACACAAGACAACATATGTAGTGGGAGGGAGGGTGACGATCCCCCAGCTTTGACAGCATGAAGCACCTTCCAGAATCCATCTAACCTTTGCAGTACACAACAGTAATAATATGTGTCTCAAATTAACACCTTCATAACAATTACCTCCAAAAATGTTGGCTAGAATTTGTCAGAATTTATTCCTTTTTTTGTTGCATGGGTGATTTGAAAGTTTGAATGCTTCGTGCTGACCATCCTTTGCTGTAATTTCACGTAAAATTCATCACTATGTAGATGAAAAACAGAAGAGAGACACTTTGTTCACTTTGTATCAGTATCAGGCAGTCTCTGAAAGAACTACCAAACTCTAAAGATATTACATTTACATTTTGAGCAAGAGAGGGTTTTTGCTGACACAGTTAAGAGATTTCAGTTTTATTCAGTTACTTTTGTATTTCAAGTTAATGCGTGGGACCCCTTTGTAAGTTAAGGTACCTTTTATGCAACACAGACACGATGATTATTTTGATATGTGTATGCACCAGGCTAAACTGTCCTATTAATTTTAGGTTTGAGTTGATAAAAAGATATCTCATAGTTTGAAACTTTCACAAGGAAAGAAAATCAATTGAAAAATCACCTGCATTGATTTTATCATTGGTTTTCACTCTTTGTGCAGCTTTTAAATATTCATCACAATGCAACCTGCTGTTTAGTCCAAAGTAACTGCTGTTCAGTAGAAGCAGTGGACACTTTTTGTTTCATAATTAAAAGAGCAGCACTGTGATTGGTGTGGTATTTATTATGAAATGATGACAAAGGAGTACCAGTGGTTTTAATAGTTTTAGCTTACAGGAGCTGTTGTTAATTTTGTCTGTAGAGTTGCAGGTGAAATAATGCACAGTGGATAAATAGTCTATATTGGTTTAACTGAACATAATATATAGTGTGTTCTGGAGTTGTTTGTCTCAATAGACTATAGTAATCAAAAGTAATGAACCTATTATGTGCAGGACCTTGGAGAGCATAGAATGGCAGTAAAAGTGTGGCACATAAAAGGTTTATTAAAGGAAATTAAAGTCCATCATTGCCACACCTGCTCCCCTATTATAAGTCTATGGCAGGTCAGTGCCTTCAATCACAACTCAGCATCAGAGAACAGAGCCATGTTTCCCATTACCATTGCAGTCACATTGCAAATACTCGTTCTCCAGGTTTTAAGGATAGAAACAAGTAAAGGCTGCCACCAGCCCCACTATGTAAACAGAAGCCACTCATGTTTTCCCTTGCTAATAATCAATATCAGATGTAAATTTAAACAGAGAAAATGTATCATTGTCTGGCTTTGATGTACATTTCCATCAATTTATATTTTCATTTCAGACTTCGCTAACCTGTGTTCTAGAATTACACTTCTTCAAGTCCCTTTTCAAAGGTTTGTGTTCTCTCCTGCAAATAGGTATTTTGATTCCAATAGCTGCTTATAATGTTCAAACATATATAAAAACAAATAAACCCCAGGAAATTAGAGAAATGCTTTTAATTCCCTGGAAAGACTGACTTTACTCTTTTCATTTCTCAGGTCAATTTTGTCATATTCTGCAATGTTCTTTCAGATAAGACCTTCAAAACATCTCAGTAATCTGAGTCATATAGAGCTAAAAATAAAGCATACTCAGATCTTCAAACTCTATTAATGGAAAATGGCACAAACAGGACTTCTTGCTTCTTTTCTCAGTTCAGTTCAGTTCAGCTGATCCTCAGAAAGAAAAGGTGAAATAATAGACAGGATCTTCTGTTGACATCAGTGTTTATGTTGTGACATTTTGCAGGGAGAGATTCCTGGAAACTTCTGGTACCCACATCTACCTATCACTCAACACAGTTTTATAAATCAGACACTGGTGTCTGCAAATTGATTCGCAGAAGCCCATGGCACTTGCTTTGTCTAAAGTATGTTTGATCATCACCATTTTGCAAACAGGGAAACAGATTCAAGTCAAAGACAGATAGTAAGATTCCCTCAGAAACTTAAGGAAAATTCCATAGCTCCCAACATTTTGCCTAGACAAAAATTCCTGGTGAGAGAGTCTTCCTTACATAAAAATTAAGTGCCACTTTTAGAAAGAAGAGGAGTTTGCCTCCCTGGACATGGTCAAAATTGTACCTTGTACAATCTGCTATATGTCACTGCAGTTCTCCACACCAGACATGAAATCTTAATCTTTTTGAATTTCAGGGGTTTGCAATAAAATCCATGGATTGAAAGCCTGCCCCTACAATTATGTGTCTGGGCCACATCCAAGACCAGAAGGTGCATATTTCCAGTTCGGGTTTAGATGTAGCCAAAAGTATAGTGAGAACAGCTGATCTTGAAAGGACTCTCTTATTTCAGTTAGAAAACTTATGACAACAGCTGACTTCTGGGGGGCTCTGGGCTTTTTGATTGTTTGCGCTTGGTTTTTTTTTAATGTAAAATACAAATCTGGACACTACATTCTCCCAAAAAACCTCCTGTAAATCCGTAACTCACCGTTTCTTTCAGCAAAACTTCTTAAAGAAGTAGTTGGTCAAGTGATGAACAATTTCAAAGCTGTATATGTGTAGTTATGCACTGTCAAGCAAGAAGGTTTCGTGTTTTAAGGATGAAGCTGTCAGAAATGCAGGTTCCAACACAGCTATAGAGCTATGCCTCAATTACAATAAAAATGCAGAGTTCCTGTAGGCACAGCAGCTTTCTGGGACCTTTTGTTTCAGAAGGTGGATGCTGAAAGCAGCACTCATGCAGCATTACTCTTTCTAACCTTATGCCTTCAGCTAACACCTGTAGACCTCGTCATTAAACCTTACAGAGTCACTCATAACCATCACTTTATTAAACAAATCTCTATCATTAAAGGTATCTCCTAGGTATTTACTAGATATTCACAGATGGCTTTTTATCTCTTTGACAAGATTAATAAGGCATGATTATTCTTTTTTTTCTATTAATGTCTAGCCTTTGGAAATGTGAAAAAAAAGCATTGGAGTATTTTTTTTCCTCAATGGCAAAAGGTATGAATTAAAGACCTTGTGTTAATATTGCAGATGGATGCAGATGGGCAAAATAAAAAGCTGCGCACACGCTCCAAAGGAACCAAGGGTGAGTTAGCAAGCACGCTCCACGACCCTGTGCCCAGAACACCATGAAATATCATAGTTTCTGTGCACAGTCCTTAACGTGCAGTAAGAGACTCTGTAGCTTCCTTAGGGCTGCTTTTTTAATCAAGGCAGGACACTGACTGCTGGCATTAAAGAGCACAGTGCTATTAGCTATGGCATAAAGCAAAGCCAAAAAAATCTACTGATGCTGTTTTCTTTGAGTTATTTTTCAAATAAAAGAAAGGCTACGCTTTTCATTATGCAAAAAAAACCCCAACCCCAACGATTTTCCACAGTGAGTAGAGTTGACAACATTGAATGAATGCTTTAAAAATAATGTATCAAAACTTTGTCTCATCCACCTGAATGTTTTACTGTCTATTGCCATTAATTATCTATAAATTAGTTGTGTACATGGTCCAGAAGTAAATTTTCTTTAATCAAAAGCTGCAGATGTATGTGGCAGAAGAGAATCTTGCATTTTTTCTGAAGTATTGGTGCTCAGGTTTCATTTGCGAAGTTATGACATAGTTGTATTTCCCAGATATTACTTTCTTTTTGTAAGGAACAGATGGAAATGCAGTACTGAGAGATAAACAGGCCCTTAATGATCTCAACATCTGGTAAACATGATTGACTAGAAATACAGCCCTTCCAGGAAAATAACTTTTTATTTTAATTCATTACACTTTTTGTGACTCTTGATAACAAGTGAAAAATGGATATACTTAAAAATAAATGTCAAAGTTTTGCCTGCCTTGTGAACATTTTTGCTTACGGCTATTTTCAGAGGCACAAAGCACCCATCCTTCACTCGGATTTTAATGAGAATTGTGCACTCTCAGGATTGTGCAAAACAGACTACTTCAATTCATTGTCACAACTCAGTAGTTTGGATTGTTAATATTGTGTTTTCAGGTTCAAGTTATGGTCAGAATGAAAAATTAGAGTGGTTTGGCTTACTTCTCTATTTTCAAATGATCAAAGGGACAAAAAGTGCTAGACTTCACTTAGGGAAAGGCAGAGGAAGAGCACTGCCATACCACAGACTGACTGCAGATAAGGGGATAAACACAGACAAACCTTTGTAAAAACCATAATCATTGTCATATCAAAACTTTGATGCAACCCTCAGTGATGTTCTCTGAAATTAAAATAAAATTAATATATATTTCAAAAGTATCAAACAGAGAACTTGGAAAGTCACTGAATGGGAAAACTATTCACACCTCAGCATTAAGACATATCTTCTCTGTTGCTCGGGACTGTGACTAAAAACAGTTTGGCTAGCATAGCAAACTTTAATTGTAGTTAATAGGGGTTTCATACCCTTTCACTCAAAACACTAAAAACACAACTTTAAAACTTATGGATTTATTTCTCCATTTTTTTATACACATGCACACACTCTTACGTCAATTAATACATCACAAGCCTTTTCCCAGAAGTGGAAACAACAAAAGTTGCCTCTGCAATATGAGTAATCCTTAGAGACACCTGTTGGCCTTGTCAATGTGCTGTATACTCTCGTGTGGGCAGGAATTTGTAAACACCAGCCTTTGCAATTCCCAAATTGAACTAAAATTCTGAAAAATAAGAGATTTTTCATTCTATTTTCAGTAAAAACAGGGGTCTTTGCTTTTACTTTTATTTTTTTATTTTCGTTATTGTTCCATTGAACATCATACTCCAGGTTTCATGCATCCTAAAATAACTGTGAGAATTGCATGTTCATTTAGCATTTGTCACTAGTAGCTACAATCCTGTGGTTAGCATGAAATAACCACCTGTGTTTTGATAGCCACTCCTCTGTCATTACAAATAGGCAGGTGCAAGGTTGCAGAAAGCACAAGTCTGGAAGTGTAAACTAATTAATTCTTTCCTGCTTTTATTAACAGTTCAAGTGGACTCCATAGCTCAAGAGCTCAGGTAAGAACTCACGTTGTTTATTTTTTCAGTTTTATTTTCTTATTATATCGACAAATTTATACCACTGCTATAAAATAAAGAATCAAGCAAATGTATTTTGTAAAGCTTTAGCACAGATCTGAAAAAGGATAATTTATGGAGATTCACTTTTTAGATATACCAAAAACTAAAGCAAAATGTTAGCAATAATTGTGCAAGCATAATCCAAAGTAACGTGAAGTGGGCAGGATTCTGATATGTTGTCTTTATCTTCAACCTGTGTCAGGGCACACAATAAAATAATTTCTGGTGAAACTTCAGCCTTCTTTTTCCTGTAATATGTATTATAGTATTTCAATATAGTATTTCAGTATCTCTAAGAGATATTAATATATTTTACTAGGTGGCTTTTATAACACTGATCTGTATACTACTGTAAATTCTAGATGGCTCATTCTCTTTAAGTATATGTTGAGGTTTCATAGTTTATGGAAGTAGCAGGGAGTATTTCTCAAACTTGCATGAAGAAAGGCAGTCCATTCAAAACCACAAACTACAAAAGGACATTTCAGAGTGCAAATATTCTAGTAAAATTTCAACATAACTACTTTACTCTACCTACTTGTGCATCAAATCCTAATAATTGATCCAAAAGCTTAGATTAAACTCTGGAAAGACTGGAAGATTATTCAGTACCAAATGCTCCAGAAAGAAAATATTTACAGGTAGCTGCAAATTCCTAGAGTCATTAATCAGAATTACAATTCACTGCAGCTTCAGTGTAAATACTGAAAGCATTTTTGCGGAAAGATCTTTAGAGTTTTTGCAAATTAACTTATTTTCCCTACACTCACTTTTCATCACTTGTTACTGAGCTGCTTGCTTAATCACAGCAGGCATCCAAACTGTGTTCTTGTGGGTTCATCCATCTAGGAACAGAAACATCATTGTGTGATTTATTTGATCAACAAAAATGCTCCAGTCTCTTAAGATAGGACATGAAATATTTACAGGGAATTATTTGCAGTGAAGTCATACAATATTTTAAGGTTTTGTTTTATAATAAAAGTGAGGAAATTATAAGCTTCTTATAGCTATTCCATGAACAGAAGTGTAGGCTAACTTTTTGGATAAATTATTCATAGTGAGTCACTCATTCCGTTCTACTGTGAATCTCATTTTTCTGTATGGCTTCAGTTTCCTGAGATTTAGTGCTTCTCCTTTTTTCCTCTGTGCATCACTAATTTATGCACCAGAAGGATGCATTAATCCGAAGAGGCAGCCATCCAAAAATGGGGATGGTCCATGTGTTCCTAAGAGAAAAATGTTTGAAAAATAGAGGATGTGCAAGTTTCTGCAACATCAGGGAAGCTGTGATTTATGTATTATCAATTGCTATAGTTTTTCCCAAGCAACTTTATTTTTACAAGTGAAATATGTGCTGTCTATTTTTACAAGTGAAATACTACTGTGTAGCAGATCACTCTGTCAGAGATGTGGACTACCTCCGTAAGGAAACATACATAGCTTTAAAACAGTGAGCTAAACAGCACAGAAAGGCATTACCCATTCCTTAACTTGGTATTTGTAATTTCTGCTGTACCAAATTCCATATTGGGTATCTCCACAGTCAAGTGACTTTACTGGCATACAAGTCAGGTGATCAACTTTTATGAATCTACTTGTCCATGAAAAAGTAGAGGGAGAGAGACAGGGACTGTTTTTGGAAATGCAGCTGCCAGACTGCATTCTTGTTAGTCATACCCATATTACTGTGGGAAAACTATTGAACATTCCTCAAGAATTAAAGACTGAAATAGTCTGTTGTGTTCCCTGGATACAGATATTGGAACCACTGTCTTTTCTGACCAAGGTTCTAAATGCTGTGTTGGCTGAGAAATTTAAATCCATGCTTAATTAATTTCCCCTTTTCCCCTGGCTTATCCTATCTGACAAAGCACTTTTGCACTCCTTATTGAGTTTCTGTTACGAAGTGCCTTGGGATACTTCTACATGAAAGACACTACATAAGCTTACATGCTCATTTTGTATTATTATTAATTTCATAACATTGATTGGTTCTAGAGCATTTGTTAGCCTTTTCTTATTCTGTAACTTGTGCTTCACAAAAGTAGAGAATAAAATAAATGAAAAGCAAAACAAAGAGTTTCAATCACCAATTAGATTCAATAAAGCATGAAGATTTCTCTGTTCTAAATTTCAGGCATTGAAATGTTGCTTAATACAATTCAATGCCGAAAAATCTCTTGATTTCAAGAAAGCCAATATTTCACTAAGAGAACTGGCTAATGTTGTTGTTATCATCCATCTTCTCCTGAAAAACAGGACAACCTTTCTGCATAAAAAATATATTTTTAGAAAAATAGTATCTTAACGGACAAGCTGGGTTTTAGATGGTTTTTTTGCTTAGTAAAAGAACTAAAAATTCTCTTGCACTGCACTGCTTTTTCAGAGGACAGTACTTTTCTTCCAGATACTGACCAGATATACACAACTATTTATGTGTCAAACTTGCACGGATTTCATATAACTATATGCCCTAAGGAATCCCAACTTTCAGTATAATATAAATAATTTTCTTTGTGCATGAATACAATTAAGATTTCTGTTTTATTAATCCAAATTTATTAGGGTTATATTAACTGTGTCTACTGTATGTGCTGTAGTGTTGAAGCATAGTACACAAAACTTAATAAGTCCTTCAAATCAGAACTGTTTCTCCTTGAAGTCTTAATTATTTACTTCTTAACAACATGATTTAATTTTTTATTTAGGAATGTGGTGCTGTGGTGTTTTCGTTGGTAACTGAATGACTTTAAGATTAGTCTTTTTATCACAAGCTAAACACGGCAAACAACAATGTGTGGTAGAAGTGAGTGCTGAAGCCGGGAGATCTCTGTCCCATACATTCAAGTTTGAATCTGACACCTTTGGGGTATAGAAGCTCTGTTGTATCCATCTTCTGTAAGAAGCAGAATGAAGAGGTCTTCTCTTAGACAATTTTTTCATGGACCACTGAAAGGACCAGGACCTTCAGCTGTGTTCAGGATTAGAATGGAAACCAAAGGAAAGTGAGGAATATTGGAGTGATGTATTCTCATTACTGTGTTTTATTTAACAGATGGGATACAGTACAATGAACCATCTGTAGGTTATGGAGTGGCATCTGGGTCAGACCAAGGAAGAGCAAATTGGATTGATCCAAGCACAGGACTGCAAAAACATAGATCAGTTTGGCTAAATCCATATCTGAATAGAAAGGGTACCTTTCTGAGTTAGATACAGGTGAAACCAAGTGTTTTGGGCTTCTGTCACTGACGATTAATAATAGAGTCCATAAGGTGTTTCAAATCATGGAGAACAGCATTGCCCTTTGGTGGGAATAGTTAAACTTCCCCTTACTTTCTGCAGTGTTGCATCACTTCTTCAAAAGTAAGGAACATTACTTTTTTTATCTGGAACTCTTGTTCCAGGTGTTACGAGACATTTTAGATATTCAGAGAAGTTAAACTGTTCAGTGTGAATGTACAGAGTTATGAGTATCTTGAATACTTTAGCAGAGAGAGGAGTAATAGAGCAGAGCTGTCTGGATGTCTATTTAGAAGGAGTAACTGGACAATTCACCCTTTTGAAGCTATTGATTAGAAGGGTGAGAAACCAGCAAAGCAATCCTGCAAGCAATGGAACTGAAGTATTTCAGAAAGCCTGTGTTATTAAAATGTATTCCTTCACTTTACCAGCAATATTTTAAGAGGTACATCCATACACTGTTGTATACAAGCATATGGCAACATACTAAAAATCATTTAAGTAACTGAAGTAGTTATTCCTTATTCTACATTGCTGAATATTTTGCTGGTTTCCTTTGAGAACTACTAAGTTACCTGTATGCAATTATAACTGAACTCTGTTTCAGACAGTAATAGAATGAAGGTAGAGAGTTTGGTAGACAGAAGATAATTTGGCCACTCAGGAAAAGCTTGTGGCATGAAACAAAAGGACTGTGCATGCCTAGCTGCATTTAAAAAGGAATGATTGGCAACTCTTTGTCTGAATTTCATAAACAGATTTTTAAGAAGTATTTGTATGAAAAGAAAGCAGTAGTATGGCAGATGACTGGAGAAGGAGGTGAAAGTGATACTTAGATGATGGAAGAAGTGAGCACATGAAGCAAAATCACACAAAAAGACACCAAGGTGTTCCTCAGTAAGAATTGAGATTATGGTTGATTTGTGTAGCTATCACCTTCACAGTACTGTTATCCCATGGCACTGCTTAGAAATGAGACAGAGACTGAGAAAGCTGTTTTTTCCTAGGCTGCATCTGGAAAAACTGTCAGGTTTGTCCTTTGGGCTTGGCTTGTCTTTCCACAGGAGCTGGTCAGAGACTGATTTTCTGGAAACTGCTGTGGAAAAGCACATTTGACATAATCCTGAATAAGCACATTTGGAACAGAAACTGAGGTGGACTCTTGCATTTCCTTGTGTCTCATCTGTCTCCCACTGGCAGAGTGTGGGACCCTCGCAGTCTTTAATGCGCTTTGCTGAAACAAATTGTATCTCTGAATTCAAACAGACTTAGTAGTAAATGCTAAATGAAGATGGTCAATAGTTATAGCTACTGCCAGACATGTCTGAGCTTCACAAAAAGTCTTTTTTTGAAGATTGAATGTTGACAGCATACACTTCCAGCGCTCCTCCCCAGTGCTCCCCATGATGGTAACTGGCTGGGGCAGAGCTTTTGCCACCTTGGCATTTAAATATTTCTCCATGTCATATTGAATTAAACATTTCACCTGAGTCAAAGACCTGCATCATGCTGTTTCTATTGATAATTAATCTTCAATTAAACAGTGGGCATTAACCTTAAGAGTAGCAATTCCCAAGATCTGTTAACAGAATGAGTTAAGGGTATCTACTGCTTGCTCTCTAGCTTGGAAAAGGAACTTCCTCCCTGCCCTAGCCATTGTAGAAATTGAAATGGTTATGGGGCGCTGAAAATATTAACCTCTGTCTCTTACTCCATGATTTCTGGTCCAAGCAAGTCTGTCACATTATTATGAATCATGCTTTCTTAAATTCCCATTAAATCTTGTTAATTTACTATTCTTTTCTGACAATGTTGTTAGGTTCTTAAGGAAGTTTATCTGATGTGCTAGACCTTACTCTCCTCAAAGAATCTGTTGAAATCTATGTTTTACACTAAGGAAAAATGGTTTTGTAGCTGATGTTTGATAGAAAACACTGAACAATGAAACACAAAGAAACACTGAAAAATAACTACGTGGTGCCATTTACTGTAAGGCAAAAGTAAGTGTATAGTCACAGTATATTGTCAGAGTCATGGTAGTGACAAAGAACAGTGTTGGAACTCACCTATCCTTATTATTAAATCCTCTATGTCAACTATTCTCATAACTAAGAAAACCAAGCATTAATGAAAATTGTAATGGCAATCAAGTTTATAGTCCATCATGTCTGTGTTCCTCCCTTGTTTTCTCCTTTATCTCCCAGTCTCCCTCTAATTAGACATCAAATTGTGAAATCTACAGTGCCGTCATTCCTCCTCTCCCTTCACTCTGCCTCTGCATCTCATTTCTTTTCCTCCTCTCCTTTTCCTGGAGTTTGGATGAGCTGATGGATCTCAGGCTTTTTGCCTTTTTTATAGTACCAGGTGCTTCTATAGTACAGAACCAAGTTGTTCTTTCAATACTGTTAAGCCAGTGACCAAGACAACTGTAAACAACAGACAAACACAGAAAGAAATTCAAAATTCGAACATCTTCCACTTCAGGTTTTCTCACAACATTCACGTGAGTGGGTTAAGGCTTGCATAAAATATTTGCAACTTGTGTATAGAGAAGATCAGATAATTTTTTTCACCCCTATTAAAATGTCACTCTTTGAATGTAAGGTAATAATGTAATAATAAGAACCTCCACTCTGTTTCAATAAATAATAACATGGTTCGGAGTGACCACAAGTAATGACTTTTAACATTTTGCAGGTAACCTTGGGTTTTACAGTTCTTTGACTTAAATATTCAGTGAACTGTTCTGAATAACCACTAAGATGGTTGAAATAAGAACTGTATCTCATAATTCTTTTGAGACAACTGTGGTTGGAGCTGTTAATTATGATTAATAATTTGCTTAATTCCTGTACATGTTCAGACCTTTTTATTTATGTACTGTGACCTCTACCTTCTCTTCTTGTATTTATTTAGAACTTTTAGAGACTGTGTTTCATATTCAGATTTCTATTTTAGCTTGCTTTAGTAGCTACTTTATGTGAATTTGCTTTATAGGTGACTTTTATAGCTCTGTTTAACAACAACTGCATTAGATATATTTCTAGCATATTATAGGGCTCTTTTGACATCTACTATGTTTATTTCTAGCCAAAACCCATAGTCTCAGCGTCTTTTCTCTTCGGTATTATATTTGATTGTGGTTTTACAATTTTTTTACTTAAAACCTCCATTTACTATTAAAAAGGGTAATTATAATTTAGTTTCAATGTACATTTTTCTGTAAGAGTTTTTTTATAACATATTTCAAGTCCACATCACTTTACTGTAGCTGCTAGATTGAGATAGCTATTTTTCTTCTACCTGAGAGCTAGTTGTATCTTAGAATACTCCCTGCCTCGAACTAAAATTTTTATGCTATTTAATATATTACATGAGTCGCTGTCTTCCCAATCACAACTTCTGTGCTTATCAGCCCATAGTAAATGTTATCCTCCCAAACCTACACAGAAATTTAGGGTTGCATATGCCTTCATGCCTTCTGCTGCACAGAATGCATCAGAACATTACAACCCCAAATGTTTGTTTCCTCTTATGGCAGGTCTTTTCCCTGTAGATGACTGCAAGCCGTATAGTGACGGAAACACCAACCCGTAACTTCTGCCTCATATATATCAATCATGAGCTAAATATTATGGCTAGCTGAATTGCTGCCTCTGACTGATGTCAAGGGTGGATTCAGCCAAGCAAAAGTGAGCAGAAACAGACTGTGTACGGCCTGGAGATAGCAAAGAAAGGGAAACAATGCAGCTATGGGACCTCCTGCTACATTAAAGGGAGGTACTGGCTCCTGACAATGAGTTGCTTACAGTCCCATTCTCTGTTGGCACATAACCCACAAAGCTTATCTTCTTTACATCTTCTTCAACCAGAATGTAGTTACCAATATGCTTTTTATTTAAGCATTTACTGGCGCTAGCAGGCTGACCACTCATGTGCAAAGCTTTCTAGAGGCAAAGGTTGTGTGGATGATCAGTAGATTTGCCTAGAAACTTAATCCATTCTAAGCCAAATTCTTGGCCTGGGTCCCACTGGAATTTATTGACCTACTGAACCTGGACAGATTGAGCGAGTAAATGAAAAAGAGGCTAGGGAGGCTGGATTTGGCCCGCATCTTGGGCATTCATTCATATTACTGAGTTTAAGAAATTCTTGAGCTCCACAGAATAAAAAATAAGTTTTCTCTAAACTGGCTCTTACTAAAAATAACTTACCTGTTAGAAAAGGGTCCAATCGTGCAACTTTAACCATGTAGAGTTCTTGATTTATGAGCTATGGAATGACACTCTTAAGAAGTCATTCATTTCATTGACATTGTATTTCAATTTGAGGGTTTATATGTAATAATTTTCATATGATCTGAATATCCTCATGATCCTACAAGCTTGTTAACTGAAAACAAGAAAGCCAGAGAAGTTTAATATCTGTTGTCCTCCTCTGAACTGCCTTTCCTTTGTGGAGAATCCCAAAAAAATAATAAAATAGAGTTTAATAAAAACTAAAAATATATTTTAAAGGAAAAATAAAAAGCCATTTCATGAGCCTATTGCAGCCTGTAATTGTTGTCCACAGAGGCGTGAGCTTGAGGCATGGGTAAATTTAACCATAACTGCATGTCTTTTCCTATGTTATTGCTGACTTACCATTGCCCCACTCTTTTTACATGCTTCTTTGCATTTGCTCAGTCATTTCACAGTCCAGTTGTTCTCTTTGGTCAGGTGGCCTATAACATTCAGTTTACTGCCTGAAACCTCTCCAAGCTCAGTACGTAATGACTCAACACCATTTACCCATTTCTCCCCAGCCTCTTATGGGGTCTAATAAATCCTCTTTTACCAACAAGGCTATGACAGTTCCTTTGCTTTTCTTATATGTCTTTTTCAAATAAAATATATCTTTTAATATCTTGCTGAAGCCAGCTTTCAGTTATGATACCATATTTTCTCCACCTTATTATCTGTATAGTTCTGTTCCTTTTTTCCTGGCTAACTCTTCCATTTGTGTATATAGAAGACATTTAATACCTCCAAGTTACTGATCTTGTTTTGCTCTATATTAGTGTTCATAAATATAAATTTCCCTTTTATCTTTTTCCCATCTATATCTCATGTCCATTCCTTTCATCTGGACTGAACTTCTCACAACTCTAGCATTTTAGAAAAAAGAGCATTGCAATAAACTTCTGTAGTTGTAGGAGGTCCTTTAACCCTGGAATGGTTGTTACAGGGCACAAGAACAGCCTCTGTCCCTTTCACACATACAGCTTGTAAGGCAAGGGTGGGAGTTACAAAGAGATGACATGAATTTTTTTTATGTTGTGTGCGCTGTTTAAAAATGAGAATCAGTCAGATTTTCTTTAATTACCATTGGAGTAAGTCCTCCAAGTTCTAAGCCTCACTGCAACCAATTCTCTCTGTCCAAATGAAGAGCAATTCTTTTCAACACATTTTATTGGTTTATAGTCTTACCATTTTAATGCTTTAAAATGTTGATGGAAGAAAATTGGTTTTACCTGATAAATTCTTTCACAAGTGTATTTTTGAGGAATTTCTATGTGCAATTATTTTCCAGATTTTTTTCATCTCCTAGTCTAAATCAGTGAAATACAACACACTCAGTCATGGAGTCCAAGTGTTAAAAATTACCTAAAATAATCCGGTAGCTCGGTTAATTTTATAAAACACAAGAAACCATTAATGCCAATAACTCTGGCTCCAGATGAGCAATTAGGGCAAATGCATGTTTAACTTCTTGTTGATGACGAGAGCTCAGTGGTTCTTTCCAGGACTAGCTTTCAAAATTTCATCTGTAAAATCTCCTATCAGAGTTAACAAATGCCCTCCTTTAATGTTTTCACATAAAGCCGTAAGTTTTTATTTGCATAATGTTTGGATATTTGTAACAACTGTAAAAAATATTTAGAACAGCTAGAAGGAAAACTCTTGTTTTCTGATTTAACTTGGTCTTAGACCGCTGATGAATTTTAGCCCAACCCTTGATGGCAATTTTCTCAGCTGCCAGTCACAGTCTTACTCCTTGAAGTTCTTCAGGCAGTCAGTATGTTACTACCTATAACTTGGAAATCTAACAGTTGTTTCTGGACATGTGCAATTTTCCATCACCTGATAGTTCACAAATCTTACTTTTACTTATTCCAAGTAGGTAGAATTTTTATCCCTTGCTCCAGCACATTCCACTATTCAGGGATAAATTCATGGACATACAAAACTTCTGTAAGCATAGTTTCATATCCCGTTGAGTAGAAAGATGTTTGGAATTGGAAAATTCATTGCAGGATGGAACATCAGAATACAGTGACGCAGAAGTCCTAACATAATGAATTAACATGTTTATTAATCTGTACAACAGAAAAAATAGGAGGTATTGAAAAATTGAGATTGAGAGTTGAAGGGTACACAAACGGGTTGAGGTCATTGCAGCCTTTTCTGAAGCTAACATTCTCACTAATGAAAAGCATCTCATCAAGTATCTTTGTTAAAAAATATAAAAGGGATGGGTCAAGAAATCCTTTTTTGTTACATAAGTAATTTTCTTTATGTGCTTTGAGAGAATTTGCTTTGTTTTGAATCCAGCAAGTATATGGATTTCAGAGTGGAATAGAGTAAGCAGAATTACTGTTTAGCTGTCATTTTTTCCAAGAGTATATAAACCTCGTAAATTTTATATTCTAGTATCCACGATCCAAAGTGATGCATTTTGCTTTCTTTCTTTAAGAAAACATTAAAATATATGTATTTTATATATATATATTTATATTTTTATTTATATATATATAATCTGTGACAAATCTATGTGTCTTAAAGTCACTTCTGTCTAGTTTTCTGAATCTAGGACTTGGTTTGTATACATTTAGATTTTATTAATTCTTTCACATTCAGTAAGTAATTTCATGGCATTGAAAACACTGCCCTAGACCCTGGCTGTGGAAAAATTCTTGCAGACCCAACTGATGCTGTGGATTTTCAGACCTTATGTGAAGATTCCAACTTCTTGAGACTGTTAATACCATCTTTCTGTCTGTTATCCCTTTTAGAGCAACCTAAGCTGACTGCACTATCACTCTCACTGAGCTACAAAATTTACATACGCTCTTCACAAACAATGAGAGTTAATTAAGAAAGTGGAACATAAATCTGTTTTAACCTGATGACAAACCACTGAGTCATAGTAACACTCCACCTTCCTTTCCAACCTCTGTTGTCCATCTGAAGTTACTGTAATCAGCAACATCCATTTTGGTTTTCAATTGCAGTGATGAGACTACCAGCACTCTTTTTTTAACTCTGACATTCCAGCTCCTTTCATGAACCTCTAGCATTCATGGTTGATGTAAATTATATCAGCAATTAAATGTGAAGTGACATGTGCTCCCTCCTAGCAGCAGATCATCCCCTTTCTGTATCCAGTGCTAGTAAATTCTCCTGATCATCATCAGTTTATGAGGAACTCAAAATTTTTCTGTGATTTTTGGTGATCAGATATTTTCACAGCTGTAACCTAAACCCTAGGGAGCCATTGTGCTAGAGAGCTAGACAGAATCCAGTTCATCTGTGTTTTAGAGAACAATCTGATATAAAACAGAGATTAAGATGGGGAGATGTTAAAAATTCATCCTCCTCTTAGATACTCTTGATTCTTAAAATTCTTAGAAGAAAGCTCAACCATGACAGACACTTTTATGTTACTGCTTCATCTTTGAACGGCCAGTGTCCCTTAATTTTCAAATACCAACTCTTTCCTCCTGAAAGGAAAATGTAGCGTTTGAATACATTGTCTTAGAGCACCTGAAAGTTTGTGAAAAAAACCAGACCTGATCAAGGTCTAAAGCATCTGGAAATATCTTTAACCACAATATGATTAAGGAGTAGTTAGACTAACCTTCTCTGTCTAAATGCTAGTGTGGAGTTAGATGCTTCTGCACATCAGAGACTGTCTCCTTTAACTGTAATTCAGTAGTTAGGCAAACAGTCAAAACCCAATTCATGTTAAGAACGTAAAAGATTTTCTCCACAACTAAAATGTTTCACTAATTTTTCTTGCACAAACTCATATAAGCTGTGGGATCCTTACATAGCAGTAGAAAATAAATGTAAGTGCCTTGATATTCAGAGGCATTTATTTTCTCTCGTGAATCTAAGAAGTGTACATGAGATGTGGTTTGTTCTGGTCTCATTATTTTACATGGCATCCATTACAGGCATTATTAAAGACCAGATTTCAGGCTGAATGTACCTCTACTTTTACCCACTATGGCAATTCTTTGCTCTGTTTTCAAGCTTTGCCAATCTGCAGGCTACTGTGTCTAAGGAAAAATCCCCAGAGGTCTGGAAGTCTTGCCAGCAGATTAACTACAACAAATCCTTGCTGGCTACAAAGTGGTTAAAGGTTGGGTTGAAGGCTTGACAAACACATCACTTAGATGAACCAATTACAAAAAAAAAACCAAAAACAACCAAAACAAAACAAAAACCCCATGTCATGAAAGCATGGTCATTTTTTAAGAAAAGCTTCATGTGTTTGGGACTGCTTAAAACCTATTCCTTTCTTCTAAGACATTGCTTTGTGGTGGGGATCCAATGCACAGTACTGCCTGTACACTACCAGTGTCTCCAAGACATTATCTGAAAAGAAATAAAGGAAAGATAAAGGCCCATTAAATTCTCCCAAAATGTATTTAGGCATGAAATGTCTATGAAAGATTTATCTTGAGATTTTTTTCAGTATATGCAGCCAGGCTGTAAGTGTCTTAGATTTTCATCTCTTGACTCACACTATGATAATTGATACAAGACTGGTTTTAGTAATTGAATCATTAACTAAAAAAAACCAAAAAAACCATAAAAACTTTGCTCATTCTAAATAGTACAAAAATGATTTGTTATCCATAAACTTTAAACAGTGTTTAACTGGGGAAAAAAAACCCCACCTATATACTAGCTTTGGGCTCATAACAAAAAGCTTCTCATGTTTTATGAGCCTCAGATTACCAAATAACCTTGACAGCTGAATCAGTGTTCCATGACAACAAGCAGGCCATTGATAAATAGCAACAAAACTATTAGATGTTGAATTTAAGAGATGAGTAATAGAGAAGCTAAATTATAGGTTTACTACTTGACAAAGTATAGCTTGACAAATCTGTGATAACCTACATGTATGTCTATGTATGAATGAGCATAGGGAAAAGAGAGAAACAGAAACTTTTAAAGACAAAGGTGAAATCAGCATGACATGAATGTTACAACAGCATAAATACATTCTTTTCATAGTGCTAAAATTCCTGTTTACCATCATCAGATCCTTAACAAATCGTGTGTAAGTACTTGAAAAAGCTGCCACTTGTGAAGTTTTTTTTTCTGGTTTTATTTAAATTTTAATTTTAAGCACTCTAAGGTAGAAAAGAGGAGGAATTTCTGATATGTATAAGACTTTAAACTGGTTCCCACAAACTAACAGATTCCAATTAAAGCTCAAAACTAGTGGTTTAAAGGGCCATCAGCAAAAGCAAGAGCTGAAAAATCTCTTCTTGGAGTATGGAGAGCAATTTGAACGTCCTACGAAATAAGTGACAACTATGTTTGTCAACTTGCTGTAATCATTGTGGAGTCAGGAATGATTTTACTAAAAGTTGAATCTCATGTATTCACGTCTTTTAAAATGATGGGACCTGTAGACGAAATCTGGGTGGGTGGCCACTCATGTACAGAAAAAGATACAATGAGGATGAGGTAATGCATCAGTCTTTCACAGAGGAGAAACTTTCTAACATGACCAGTGTGCTCCCAGGAAGATCTGTGGGCCTCCTCCCCTGATTTTGATGCAGCAGCTTTTGTTTTAACGCTGTAAACCTCGGTGGTTCCGTCAGGTGGGATTCTTGTGCTTTCACTTCCCAGAGCAGATCTGCAGCTGGCAGGTGGCAGCAGCACTCCCGCACTGGTCTTTATTGTGGTCTGCTGACATCTGAGCCTGACTCTCTTTGCCAGCTGTGGGGAAAAACCAACGTGTTGAATAAGTGTTAAACCAGTCCACAGTGTGGCACCTGTAACATTATGTTGCTAGAAAAAGATTGTACTGAGTGAGCAGGAATACAGCAATGAATTTACCAGATTACCACATTTTCCCTTTACTTGAGGTTAGTCAGATCTTGAGAACAGTCAGACAAATTACAGGATTAAGGCTGAAGAACTGAATGAAGTTCTGTGACCTGTGTTGCACAGGAGGGCATATTAGATGAACCAACTGGATCTTCTGTTCCAAAAATTCTATTAATTATTCTGGTGTAAAAAACAGCTGTAGTTTTGTCAAAGGGGAATTAAACACTGGAAATTCATCATATCCTAAACATTTCATGGTATCAACTGGAGGGAAACTTGACAAATAAAAGAAATATCAAAAACAAACTTAGTGAAGGATTTGGTTGACAAAAACAATTGTGTATGAAGGGTATTGTGTACTTTGTCATTTATTCAATTTTCCTGGAGCTACACAACACGACTGGTATGAAATTCTGTTCACAAACATGAACTAAGTAATTGTATTTCCTTAGAAACAAATTATGCATATTTTTTTGACACTACATCCATCTCTGATATCTCTTATACGGGCATTATTTCCAGTGGTACACAGATAGTACTGTGATTCTGACCTTTACTATGGTGTTCATGCTATCCTCTGTTCAGAAACAGAGAAATAACACAGAAGCCGTATTTTATTCAACTACAGCATGTGCTTACCATCCCATATTCCTGGATTCCAGATGCCCATAGCATTTTAGCCTTCAGAAGATCAAGAATCCAGTGTTTGAGATGCACATGATGGAATTTTAACATTCCCCTTAAAATGCAGATCTTTGTATTTCCATGTCCTTTATGTTTGCAATGAGGGATTGCCAAAAAGGTGGTTAGCCAAAAACATTTTTGGTTTTTTTTAACAAAAAGCTCCAGTTAGTGATATGCTTTCATCCAAAACAATCAGAACCTGAGCCAATTTAGTGCACATAAGATACCTTGCAAGGATTAATTTATGCTGTTGAGCTTGTAATATGTGTAACCAACAGGAGTTCTCTTCATACATGTTTTTATTTTTTTTTTTTGCAAATCTTGAAGCTAAGTCAGTGAGCCAAATGCAAAATCCAGCACCTAAGGGCATCGTGTAGATTTTTAATGCACCCTGAGGGTACATAAGGTTGAGAAACCGTTGAGTGGATTACACAGATCCATATATGTAGTTTTTTCATCTCTGACAGATATAATATGAGCACTATTATTCGTAAGACAAAAATTTCTTAGTATACTGTGTGTGAGAGAAAAATAAAATCATGTCAAATCACTTGCACAAAAAATTATTAAGAGAAGAGGATTGAAGGTTCTGGCCTCTTTAGGGATGTGCCTTACGTTGTAACATCTACATGCCGTACAGATTCGTATGGTGACAGAGGCAGGACTAGTATTGAAAGAGGGACCCATGTTGCAAAAAGTTATCAATGTACAGTGTGTTTCTCACAGGTTTTATGCTGTTGAACTCAAGGTATGTAATTGGATATTCATACTGAGGTAAAGGTAATGGACCAAAGGCTCAGTATTTTGTAACACAACTGGTGGTATAATTTGCCCTTTAGCTGTTTTTCTGGATTATCGACACAGGCTACAATTTTGTTCATCCTTTCCTTAAGGCTGTTGGGTTATGGTTTTGTCTTACTCCTCATCCCCCTTTCCCCAAAAAGATTTTGGCAGCAGTGAAAAGAAACAGGACTTGCCTGTGGCCTGGACTTTCAGTACTTGAGCTAAAATTAAATATCCACTGGACAAAATTTGCTGAAACTGCAAGTGATTTAACATGTCGTCAGTCCTCACTTTTATACTTAGAATTTGACTATAGGGTGGTGCTATTTTCAAAACAATTTAATCCTCACTTCTCCCATTTTTTCTCTGTCCCTGACAACTGATCACTGCAGTGCCTACAAATGCTCCATGGCTAAGAAGAGAAAAGCCGAAGATCAGATATCAGGTGTTCCTGTCAACAAAAGGAAGTCCCTGCTAATGAAACCCCGCCACTACAGCCCCAGCTTGGAATGCAAAGAGGAAAATGAAGACAGGACGGAGTTACAGGAAGATATCAGTGTCCTTGAAAGAAGCTCAACTCCAGGTAGTTGCTTGAACTCCACTTGAACTTGACTTCCACAGGAAGGGAGATAAGAAACTATTTTGACACAGGATAGAAGACATGTTTGACTTCTAAGAGAGTTGAAATGGTGCCTTTATGACCAGTTTTAACCATCATACTTCCATTTATTTTGTACAATAACTTTTCCTGGTGTCTAGTAAATGCTTTGTAGGTCACACAGAGACAACTACTGCAGTAGGTCAGATATTGAGCAGCATCTGCTTCTCCACTGCCTCTGTCAAAGAACAAGCTTAAGCCCACCACTGACAAGAACACATTTACGAAGAGGAGATTCTCACTGGAATAGAGCTCTTAGGAGGGAAAAAAATGCTTAGCAAAACACTGTTGACTTTAACATTTAGCAAAGCAATTTCATGCATGTGACTGCTGTGTGTGTTCTGTTTAACACGATTATTAGACTCAGCACTTTTATACTTGTTATTCCAATACTGCTAAGCCAAACACATCCAACAATTTATAGCAGCTTCTACAGTGTGTATGCTGGAAAATATGGATGAGGAGGGGGGACAGAAAGATATAGCTATGGTATGTTTTGATTATTGTTCCTCTCTAATATATTTTTTATATATTCAAGTTGAACAAAAAGTCTCAAACCAAACTGTTTTTCACATATTTGTTTAAGAAATCCTGCCAAAATTGTTAATCAGACAAGTGAGAAGATATCAGTGGAAGATATCAGGAAGACATTAGGAGTCACCCGCACACAGGAAATGTTAAAATAAAAGGAATGTGATCTGGTACTGGGAAATTAGTAGCCATAGATAATATGTAAACAGAATGAATTTAAATGTCACTCAGTTGCTGGTTGCTATCAGAATTAAAAGGTAATTTATTTTCCACTTAGTTTCTTTTTATCAAATGTTTTTGAAGGACAAGGTGGTAGATAATCTCATCTAGCATCCCTTTACCACAAAAGATTGGACCAGACGTTCTTTCAAGGTCCCTTCCAACCTCGGCTGTCCTATGATTTTATGATGAACTGAGATCAGTAATTTATGTATTTATCCATTCTAAACTGAACTCCCTTAAAACAAAGCAAACCCCCAAAATTTTATACATATGATTTCTATAGAACATACAGAAGGGGAAGAAGAATGTCTTTCAGATTAAAGGGTCAAATCCTTATTCTACCAAAATAAGTGGAGATCTCTGTGGCATTTCTATAACAGCGAAGTTTTCAGTCAGCTGTCACTTGTAAATCTTCTAGGAGAAGATTTTTCCAAAGGTCTGCATCCTATTGCCATGAAAGCCTAGAAGGTAGCTCCATCTTCAAGCAGAACATTAATTAGCAAGGTGATACACAACGTCTCTGTCTTTTGGATGACATTGTTAAGAAGAATTCATCAAGAAAAAGATCCCATGGCTCTCAGTGCCTGCTCAGGCTGCAGGGAGTATTTCTATTACGGTGCATTTCTAACAACAGAAGGGAATCATTTGGAGTAAGAGCTCCTGCATGGTTGTTGTCTTGGGGTTTTGTTATTTGTTTGGAATTTGTTTTTTAGATATTTGGATTTTAGCTAAAATTTTTTGTGTTGATTCATCCTGGTTCCCAACCATCCAGAGCTGCCCTCAGTAAGGTCTTTTTCTTCCCCTTTTTCTGTTCCCTGCACAACTTGGAGAACTCAATGAAAGGAAATAACTGATGGGTGTAAAGGTAGACTGTGCCATATACAGACAAAGCTAAGTTACTTAACTGGTTCCTTTTTTTAAAAAGGGCAAGTGTTGGGTCAGATCCATTGATGAAAATGTAGGGAAACCGAGCCCTTCAGTCAAAACAAAAAATCCCACTTGATTTGAAAAGATTTATTTTATACCAGTATGATATCTTCCAGCCTGCTTGTGTCAATGATAAAACAACCTACATCTTTTGCATTAATATTACCAGCTACAAAACAATTTTCAGCGAAGGCATACAGTTGGTCTGGCTATGTAGGTTTAGTCGTGATTTCTTAGTGTAATATTGCTCACTTTATTATGAACTCATGATTCTTGTCAGTTGATCAGTTAATGATTCAGTTCATGGATTGATGCAACTGTAAACTAAGCTGAGTTTTGATTATTTTAAAAGTAAATTCACAGCCTGTAGAAATAAAAAGCAAAGCTGGGACAGCTGAACCATCAAGACTGATTCAACAACAAATTTTTAAACACTGCTTTTAAAAACTGCTGATTATTTAAGGAACAAAAATTTTTTTGTCATGAATCTATATTATTTTTTCATCTTCCACACAGAAAACTAACTGAAAAGACCTTTTACAATTGTAATGTTCTGTTTGGTTTGTTTTCTTTTGATGGGTGGGAGATTTCTTTTAAGATAGATCTTGCTACTTTTTGAAATGACCCACTGATGGGATTCTGTTATTTTCCAAATGGCAGAAGAGCAAATAATGAAAACACATTTGACTAAAGTTGGTTTTAGAGCCAAATCATCATTCTTACTTGCTGAGATGTAAAAAGACGGCAGACTTTATTCAGAATACTGCAATGTGTGTGGTACTAGACCAGCTGCTAAAAAGTTACTCGAAGGTTTACAGACACTTCTTTAAATACAACTTTATGCACACAGTGCACAAGGCCACCTCTCCCTGTGTGAGTCCAATTTTCTGAAGAAGAATAAGAATTAATCAATATTTTCTTTTAACATATAACAAACAGTTGAACCAAACAATTATGTAAACTGGAAATGACCCAAAATGCTAACAGTTTGGCAGCAGTAAAGTGAAATGCATTGTGGTGCACATGTGCATTTTTGTCCCCCTTTTCCCCTCCACAATAATCTGCACTTAATAGGAATATTTTAAACTATGTAGCTAAGCAACAGAGGTAATTGTTGCTTTCTAGAGCTTTTGTTAGGCACTCTAACACAGCCCAAATATGCATAATTAGGTATAATGTCTATAAATCATTATTGTACACATGTGGGTAGTTAAGTGGATTGAGAGAATAGTTCAATGAATTGGACATATTCACTGAAAATGCTTTTTATTTGTTTTCTGTAGTTCATAATACTTTAAAATTATCATAACCCTTTACACTTTCTCTTAATAGCTCGCTGTGTTATTGAGAGAAACTTCATTTGCATTTTAGGCTATGCTTAATTTATTATTTAAACCTGGAGTTCTTCTGATTCAGGAAAGACACATCTTATGAAATAGTCTGTGCTTGTTTATTCATCTTCCTTTCTAGGAAGTAAAATGTTAAATTTTTCAGTTTATGTTGAATAGATCCCAACAAAAGAATGTACCCTATAATCAGCATTATTGAAGGGGCTAGTGTTGTGACTAAATTCTTCCCTTCATCCAAAAATGCTTTTAGTTACTATGGCAATATTTACTTGATCCTGGCAAAACCAGTGTTGATTTTAGAGAGATAATTACCAGAAAGGAAGATGATGGAGATGTATTTTTGAGTGTCCTTGTCAGAGGAAATGTTTATAAAAAATTAAATGAGATACAAAAGGCATATTGTCTTCCACACTGACAACCTCTCCTACATGCAGCCTTTATTACCTGCTGGCTGCTGCTTTTCTTCTGAAGAAAGATGTTTATAAAGACAGGATGCACTTCAGTGGTGTCTTTAACAAGTCCTTTATGAGTCTGTACATAACAACCATTTCTGTTTGCCTGTGCATGACCTGATCTATCACTTAATGTGGCAATTTCAATGGTGACCAGGAGCTTGCCCTTTGTGAAGTATTGAGGATTTTTCCATCAAGGTCTTTCATGGGATCCAGGGTGACTGGGAAAGTAATTAGGGTTTATTTTGAGAAAATATTTGGGAATCTTAGATGAAATAAAGGTGAAAATAGATCAGAGGAATTTTAAAATGTGTTTTTGTGCTTGCATATATACATATAATATAGATTATATGTATATATGTAGTATTGATGTATGACACATTTTATTTACATAAGTGTATGTGACTGTGTGTGCATGTGTGTGTGCTCTAAGATAATATATGTTTTCACTATCAGTGAGAAATGGGGGTATAATTTTTTCTCATAGAGTACTGGAAATATAATATAAAATAGATATAATCTTAGAAGGGCTTTTCATCCTGCTACAAGCAGTCATTTCAAACACATCCTTGGTGTGTACTCAGAGTACCTTTCTGAGTAACAAAACAGCAATTGGGAAGTAAATATCTTCATATCACTTCTACAAGATACAAAAAATAGTTATTCTTCATATTTCTCTTGCCTTTTTTCTTATACAGAGGAGAGTACTCCAAAATCATCTGAGGAAATCCCTCATTTGGGTGGGCAAGAAAATTCCAGTCAAAGAAAAGACAACTACTCCAGCTATCAAGATGCTGTGGTCAAACCTTTGATGAACGTGGGAAAAGTAGCAAAAGATGCACTCAGTCAAACAGTGGCAGAAAATCTAAATGATAGTGGCATTCAATCCTTAAAAACAGAAAGTGATGACACTGATGAATGTTACCTGATTAACTCAGCTGAAGGAAAGGAAAAGACTGCTATTTCTGACCCAAAATACTGTTCATCTGAGGAAAATGAAAGTAACTCTGAAATTATGGACAACGAGTGGGATAGTTCTTCAAATTTCTCAGAAGAAACTAGTGTAAAGCCCCATGTAACTCAGAAGTATATCGTAGAGTGTAATCAACCCAGCATCCTGGAAGTCCCAGAAATTAAGAAGGAAGAGGTTGACTATGGTCCTTGTGAAACACTCTGTGACTCAGAAACAGAGCTGAGAGCGCCCCAGGAGCCTCACCCCGATCCTTTCGAGAAGAGAATTCAGAATCTCTTCCCTGAAAGTGAAGAAGACGATAACGAGTGCCTGTCAGAAACCACAGACGTGTCAGTTGAGCTGGACAAAACAAAAGGGAACTTGAGTTTGCTAGAGCAAGCAATCGCTCTGCAGGCAGAGCAAGGACATGTGTTTCACAGCACCTACAAGGAACTGGATAGGTTTCTTCTGGAGCATCTAGCAGGGGAAAGGAGACAAACCAAAGTTATTGACATTGGTGGGAGACAGATATTTAACAGCAAACGTAAGGAAGTATTTTTGGCTCTTCTTGCTGGCTTAAGCATTTATCTTGTGACTGATAGAGGATTCTGAGCTGGGTTTTATAGCAACAGTAAAGAATCTGGAATTTAGCTGGTAATTTTGTTAATTATGTACCTTCACACTAGTGCCTCACGTCTAACCAGGTTAAATGCTAGGTACTTGGCTTCCTGCCAAACTGCTATGTGAAATGATCAGTAATGGGTACTAAAAGGACTGTGTAGCTGGCACTGACAGTCCTTCTCCTCCTTTTCCTCCTCCTCTGCTTCCTCCTCTGTAGGGCGCTAATACAAACCTCCAAAATTTCAGCAGCCAAAAGACAAGGCATTAAAACAGTGCTCAAGGGCACTTTTCGGGTGAAAAATTGGCCTCTCCCAAAAATACTACCTTATTGCGAAGCCATGTGTTTTCTGAGTTCAGTGTACTTCACACATCAACATTACATTTCGCCACATCCAGCACTTCTGAGCCAGGAAAGCACAAGCCATGCTCTTCTGCCTCATTCGCCATCAGCAGAAATACCAGTAAATTCCAAAATCTTTATTGTTTCTGATGGTTTGTGGTATCCTACATACCCGTAGGAACATCACTCAATTTTCAGCACTTAATCAGGCTTCCAGAAGTGGAGATTTAAGAGATTTGGGTTTGATTTATAAACTGGGCTGTCTTGTATGAAACTCCTCAACTGAGGATAATTACAGAACATCAAGAGATGTCATTTCATAAGCACACTCCCTTCTGTAGTAAGTAACAATACATTCATCTGTCCTTTGACTTTTCCTTTTGGCATTCCAAACATCCTGAGGTCACCCTAGCATTGATGCAATTTCTGCTTTTGATAAATTATTTACTTTGGTATTTCTAATGTAACTTTAGAGTAGTCCCTGTGGACATTGCAAATATTATAGTAATTTACTTATCTAAAGCATTTAGTGAGACAGAGAACTGACAGGCATTTTTAGGAGTTGCAACTACAAAATATTTCCTGCAGTATTTGGGAAGAAAACGCATACATCTCATTTTTGTGTCTCAAGCAGTGCTTTCATTAGCTTGTCTTAAGCTGTGCAGACATGGTATTAATCTACCTTTTCATTAAACTACATGAACATTTATTTGCTAAGATGACTTTGGCATATGCAGGAACTTTACAGATATCTTTTCCTACCCTGAGAGCAGCTGTGCTCACTAGGCTCACTTTGGTGCCAATGTGACTTTCTCACAGCACACATAGGAAAGAGCACTGATGTAAGAATGGCAGAATCCATCCCTTCCCTATTTGCCTCATATTATAATTAGCTGTGGTTTCCAGGTGAGTTCAGAGGTAACGCTCATGGAGAAACACACCAGGCTTTGTTCAGGTTGTATAAACACCACATGATTGTAGTCAATGTTGTATCGGGCACATAATTTTTCCACTTTAAATAATTAACTGGGTTTTATTTCTAAAAAATCTACCATCAAATCCATCAGCTCTTAATTTTCATTCTTGGATGCTAGATCAGAAAAAAATGTCATGATAAAACCTTTTCAATTACCGGAGGAAACACTAAATCATATTTCAGGGTCCCTCTTTATTTTCTGTTCACTATTGCAGCACTTTCCATCTGCAGTGATTCTAAAAAGCATGTGGTCTTCTGATGATGCTGAGTCTATTTTCTTTCCTCCCCATTTATTTATTTTATTTTTTTAACGTAAAAACTTGCCAGTAAGTTTAACCCTCAGCTGTCTCTGGCGACTCTGTCCCTAAGCACATCCTACCTCATAGTCCAGAAAAATAAGCTTGAAGGAGGCAGCTCCCTGTGCTGGCTGCAGCTGTTTTCTCCCCCAGCACCAAATGCTGTTGGCAGCCAATCACAGATGGAGCTAAAACCATCCTCAGCAATTTATGCGGCCACTTCCTCCAGATTTCTCACAAGAGAATTTCTGGACCAGAAATCATTCCTTTCTCACCCAGACTTTTGATCCTGCATTGGAAATCAAATAAAGGTTTTCGGACCAGTGCTTCTTGCACAATTCTAGGTGCTTGAAACAGAAATTGGTAATGCACTGTGGCCATTACAGACTGGTAGCTGTGGGGCTGGGCTGAGACCTTGCCTTTGAAAGGGTATCGGCTGCTCCATGTTTTCAGTGTCTTTGTGGGCTGCTCCACAAAGCGGCATTGCCATGTGTACCAGAGGGAGCTGCTTGCCTTGCCTCTCAAATGTAAAGTGGCATGTATTCATTTTCCTAACAAAGAACCTACAGCCTAGAGATCTGTGATATTTAAGGAATGGTTTCTGGTTGAAATGCTTTTTGTTTGTTTGTTTATTTGTTTCACACCTCAGCTTTTATTTGGTTGTCCCAGCTTCCTGGAGTCTGACATTAACAGAGCAAAAGATTGTTTCTTCTTTTTTTATTTATTCCTTTATAGATCTTGCTGTTGGCTCATGCTGCCAGTTTTCTGGCTTATTTGACTGTGGCTTCTGTCCTGTTTGAGGCTCTGAATGGAATAAATGACACTGCAATCCTAAAGCTATAGTTTAGCACATAAATGGCATATTGGGAGGGGGGGATCATTGTTTAAAGGACACAGTGGGAAAACCTGAAGCGATGTTTCAGTTGCATACATCTCTGTCAAAACTTTGAACAGGAATTAAATCTGAAGTATAAAATGGAGAATATCACGCTGCCAGGATCACTCAGCTGAGTGCAGACAGGGGCTAAACCCACACAAAATCCTTATCTGATTTCTCTGCAGATTCACCCAGGCCTGAAAAGAGAGAAACCAAATGCCCCATCCCAGGATGTGATGGCACAGGGCATGTGACTGGGCTGTACCCTCACCACCGCAGTCTCTCAGGCTGTCCACATAAAGTTAGAGTGCCACTAGAAAGTGAGTATCATCACCCTGCAGTCCAGAATAACAGCTGGATCTGTCTCAGTATTGTGGATAGTGTGTGCTTATGCTGGAGAAGCATCCCCTTTTTTCTGCATGAGATTGCAGAATGGCACTGGGAAAGAAGCCATCACACCTTCTTTGCCCTCCAGCTCATAGTCACAGTCCTACTTCCTACACTTGTGCAGCTCAAGTGCTTCTCAGCAGCAGCATTACAAACAGCAGCAGGCTCCTCAGGTAGCCTGGGAAGAACAAGATCAGACAACCTATCCCCACGCTGCCAGCAGACCTGCATGCTGTAGCCCTATGAATCTTCAAGATGTTGCTTGCTCACTCGTTTGCTAAGGCACAGACATCAGCTGCTTGTTTCGGAGCCGTGGCCTCATTTGCCGCAATCACACATGGAGGCTGCTGGTTTTCATTGCCAACAGCTGAGAGGCCTGGGCATGCTTATGCAGAGATGTTTCCAGTGTCCCCCTTACTGCTGAGCTCAAAAAGGTTATTTCCATCAGTACATCCCAGCACTGGTCCACAGCAGGTCCCTCTCTTGCGACAGTATCACACTAACCCTTTTACACCCAGTCTAGCCTGAATTTCCCTGCTTACTTCTAACTGTGCTGCTCTGATTGCATTGGCTTTTTGTGTGTGTAATCCCGCAACATGATGCAATGAAATGCTGTATAATAAGCCAAAACTTAATGTGAAACTATCCGCTTAAACAACCTAGTTAGATTGTTCTTTGTGGTGGTATGTATAATAACAAATTAAAAGGATATTTGCTCTTTACAAAAATCCTCTTCCTATCTGTAGCTCTCCCTTTCTTTAAATCTGGTACTAAACTGTATTTATGGAAACATCTGCTGAATTAAGCAGGCTGCATTTGGAAGGCCTTAGCAACATTAACTTCCTAAAAAGTTAAAATTAACAAGTCATTGTTAATTATCACACTTCCAACTAGATGTGCTCTGCCCTGATAGGAGAAAAAAAAAAATATTAGAATTTGGCTCCTGGCAGAACAAACCCATGGACTGAACAGTCAGCTTTTGTGAAACGCTGTGCCCCAAAGAAGTATACTGTTTAACATGGACGTACCTGTCAGTCTCAGCAAAGGTGATCCACATCCAAGGGCATAGGAGATGTACAGGCAAGAGGTGGCAATCACTGCTGAGAGTGTAAGCTGCTGCTTGGAACCATGACTGATTCATCCAAGGGATTTTCAGCACAGCTCAGATGACCATAAGGTTTAACAGTTCGAAGGGACATACTCAAAACATCTGATAAAATGTATAAACAGCCTTCCTGTACTTGAGAGCTTTCCTTCCCTGGGACAGAGAGGGACTGCAGCTCCATGTAACATGGATTGTGCAGCCCAGGGCTCCTCTACCACCCACCTTTTCCAGTGTTAGTGGTGTTTAAAGGGCTTCATGATTTAACATCTTTGCTGACTTCGACCTATGTTCTTTCAAAGTCTGTAGAAACAATTTTGTGCTTATGGGAAGCCACACCACAGTAATATAGAAATAAACTGGTTTATGCTGGAGGCACCATGGTCACTGTGTCGTAGGTCCTTTGCTTCTCCTCTTCTTTTGTGATAAAAATGAGAAAGAGTTGACCATCTGAGTTCAAAGAGGATACGTTCATTTTTCTAAAGATGTGTGTTTTGAATTCATGCACTTATTATCAACTTTTTTTTTATTTCTGTTTAGTTCTTGCCATGCATGAAAATGTTTTAAAGTGCCCCACTCCAGGATGCACTGGAAGAGGACACGTCAACAGCAATCGCAACACACATCGAAGGTAGAGCAGAAAAATTCCTGTCCACTTAAAACCTAACACGTACTCGGGAGTAAATTGATAGGCACATCCTGGAATTAGACGCTATGCACTACACTAAAGAGTGTTTGTGAACTGCAAGGGCAGCCTGTATTATTTGTAACCAAATAATTGTCTTTAATTCCATCATATAAAAAATGGCTGCAGCACTGAGGATGGGAAATTCCACTAGTATTTTCATAGATGAGATTTAAAGCTACAATTTCATCACGGTCCTCATATTGAAAAATCATCATGTACAAGGGGAAGGAATGAAAAAATACATTATTATTGCTACAACTGGAAAACCAATGGAAACCAAAACCCATTTGTTTCGCACCACTACATGCTAGCCCTTGACAGGAACTTCCAATCAAGACACATTCCCTTTTAGTAAAACAGAAAATTTTAAGTGGACTATTTTAAAATCTGTTTAAAAGCTCCACTTATTACTCTCAGGAATGCCATCTTCCTGCCTGGAACACTCCTGTCTGTTTAACTTGCTGCCTGCAGGGAGAAAGTAAAATTGAGAAAAGCCTTCCAGACAGGCAGCTGGGGAATCATAGCTGGACTGCAGGTGAGGCAGAGAGTCAACACACTGTCTCCAGCAAGCCATTGCTGTCAGCGCAGCTCTTGTCAGTAATGCTTTCTGCTGGAAGCAGAATATTCCTTCATACTGCTTCTGGGAAAATATAATGTCAATCTTACAATCAAACTTGGGACATAAGAATTTCAAAACCAAAGCATGAGATTTTGGGGTTTTTTTGTTTATTGTTTGATTTGTTATCTCATGAGTGCACCAAAGTTAAGGTTTATCATACTGTGTTTTAATATTAAAGATGGTAAGTCAGTCTTCATCAGACATATCACAAGCTTGTCCACAAGAATATATAAGGCACAAGCAGATATTTTTTCTTTGTGTTTCCTGTTTTAAATCCCCAGTCATCTTTGAAGCACATCAGCTGTATCCTGAGCAATCCATGAATAGGATAAGAAAACATATTCTAATCTAATAAAACTAACAGGAAAATATAAGCCAGCACAACTTGAAATGACAAAATGTGTTCTTTGGTAACAGTCCCTCATATATCTCTCGGGTCTTTTTTCCCAAATTCACTTTCCTTTTAATCAGCAGGAGGCTTATATGCATGGTTTAGCTGATAAAGTAAATGTCATTTGTCAAAAAATTTACTAGTGACTTGCCAGACACAAAACATCAAAGCTGAACTGTGGAAAACTCCTACATGATTCAGTTTCCAGATATATCACCTAAAATACACAGAGATTTCACAGTTTTGCATTAAGGATTGAAAAACACATGAATCTCGGCTACAACAGCAGTAGTTCCCATAGATGCACAGACCATCAGAGAAGTTCAAAGCCACTGGTTTCCACAGAAAAATAGCACACATCTCCTTTACTCAGTAATTAATTTCAATGTTTTTTTCATGTTGTTTCTGTTCTTCACCTTTGCTTTTCAACAGCCTTTCTGGTTGTCCAATTGCTGCCGCTGAAAAATTGGCAATGTCCCAGGAAAAGAACCAGCTTGAGTCTCCAAAAGCTGGGCAGTGCCATGATCAGACTCACAGGTAGGAGCCCTCACAAACCTGTCTCTCCAAAGTAACTACGCACAAACTCTGTGGATTGGTCCTCAGATCTTACACCCACTTCAGATTTTGGCTTCAGTGGTAACTCAGTTTTCCAAGATGAACCTCTGCAAAGCTATCTGATTCTCAAAATAAACAATCATCTTTCTGTTGGTTCTTGTGCATGTGGCTGACATTAAAGACAAGAGACGTATCTTTGGATAAGCAGTCAAATGTATTCTACTAAATCTTACTTCCAAACAAGTAACCTGATCAGAACAATTCATAGAGTTTCTTTCTTTTTAGTTAATTGGTTTAATTACTTTAATTTATTTTTTATACAATGACATCAAACAAGAGAAACACTTTTTATTGCAATTGTATTTAGTTGGAGTTATATGGACCCTACAGACATGCATAATTTGCACATCATTGGCACCACGACCATTACAACCTATTATATTCAGGTCTATTTGGGGACACTTTAATTTGTGGATTATTGACATGATCAGCTCTAATGGTTCCTTCAGAGCCATTACAGAATATTACGTCCATGTGTCTGCCAACTGCACGTGCCTTAACTCTACATGTGAAAAGTCCTTAGGAAATTACTAAAGACAAGTAGTTACTGAACATTAACTAAATGGAATAACACACCATAAATCATTCGTTCCTCCCAAATAGCACAAGCAATTATTTCAGATCATCTTATATTACACTTATACCATGCTCATTCACAGTAAAGTGAGAACAATACTGATCCAAAAAACCTAAAAGCTAGAAAAAAAGTCCAGACAATTTTTTAGAATGAAAGGAAGCACCATGCTATGGTGGTAATCTAGCAGTAAATCAGTAACTTCCTTGTAAAAAGCCCAAACTACAGTTAAAGAAAGCTAATTTTTTAATATCCTCATCTTTTAGTTTGTGAAGTAGTCAAAGTACTTTTTGACTACTAGTCAGCCACCGTATATATGTTGTTTAATTCTTGTATACACCCACCAGTAAGTTTTACATGTGATAATAGCACACTTTTATATTATGAGATGCAATTATATTTAATTTTTCAAGACAAGGTTATTTAAAGACATTCTTGTCTTTCTCCTTCATTCTTTCCCTCCTCTCTGCAGGACAAATTTATCAAAGCAGCCTGAGGTATCTCAGTACAGTTACAGAACTTCGCAGCCAGTCACCTCCTCCAGAGGCACCCTGGTGAAAGAACAAGAGAAGTTTGGGAAAGTCCCATTTGATTATGCCAGTTTTGATGCACAAGTCTTTGGCAAACGCACAACAGCACCTGTGTCACAAGGTCGAAAAACACCTCAGTTTCTTGAATGTAAGCTCGAAATTCAATTTTCTATTGAAAAAAGGGCAAAATGTTGACGACTTTTCTTTTTTTCTTTTTGCTTCTTCTTCTTTCAAACTTCTAGAATCCTAGAAAAGTCTGTAGAAATCATCTTTAATCACTTGTGTCTAGAATGTTATACAGAATCAAAAATTTGCAAAATATAGAATCTAGAACATTAAATAGCATTACTACAAAGTTTACTTTTTTAATGCTTCCTTTGAAAGCAGTTGTCAGTGGAAAAGAGGAGTAAAAAGGAATGCTTTATGTTTTACCAGTTATCTTCTTCCTAGATTAAACTGTGATATCTTTATGGAATAGATTAGAAGTCCTATGGAAAGTGTCTGCACAAGATATAATGAATTGTAGTACAAAGAAATCCAAGTTAGTTTTCAAAGGTACTTCAGGTATTATTTAGGTGAATCCATACAGGTATTATTCCTCCTAGATGAGCACGTACCTCAGCTACATTAATTCCACACCTGGACTGGATTTGTTTTGGTACCTCATATTTCTGTACTAAATCATATTTATAGTGCGCAGACATATCCAATGCATCAAATTGTTACCAAGATTCCTCTGCTTGCATCATTTACAGATTTGCTGAGGTACTACTCTGTACAAATGAGATACCACAGTGTGAACAGTGATGGTTTATTGCAGATCTCTTCAGAATCTGAATAGGAAACATCAGCAAGATTCTGCCATTGTATTGACCATTACAAAATATTCCTTAAGGAAACAAATAATTCCGTTGCCATGAGGGAAACGGAAAAAAAATATTTCATTGCACCAAAATTAGGTTCAGAAGCAAATAGATCCAGAACAATGAGAAAAAAGACTCTTAAGTTAGCTTTTGTTTTGTTAATAACAAAAAGATTAGTAAAGGACAATAAAATAGGAAAACAAATTTTGTCCCACTTACCACAACAAAGAACATTCATAGCAAGGTGAACAGAAAAGCAGAAAATTTTGTTAATTAATAAATTCATATATAAGTTAATTATAGTATAATATACGTCTAATACTATAAAATATTAGATATGGTTTCTATATTTATAAAATTTGTATGTTTTTATATTTATTTCTGTATGCGCCTGAGTACACAAAAACACATATATATGTTTGCAGGTATCTGTATTTTGTGTGTATATATATATGAATACTCTATTTAAAATTGCAAATGAAAAGTAGATATTTATCTGACCTGGAAAATAGGCTTGCTTAAATGAAAGCAAATATATGCATTGCCAGCTTCTTGGGCGGCAGATTTTCCAATTTTGTTTGCAAAATTGAATATTCCCTATTAGCTGTCTCTTTGCACAGATGTATGTCTATTTCACAGGTTCATTTCAAGGAAAAAATGATTGAAATGTTTTAATACAAATGCAAATACATATATATGCAATTTATGTATGAAGTATATCAGAGCTGAAGTTTACAGCCTGTTGTTCTTGCAAAGATTGCAATGTGCTGCTATTATTTTAATGGAAAGGTGAAAGTAAAAGAGCTGGAGAGTGATTTAACTATTCAGGTATACAAAAGTTGGCAAGAAGAAGCTGATGATGTAGTGATGGGTTCAGAGTCCTATGTAAATATACAGCCAGCCAAAAGCCCATCATTAGCCCTCTGTGGATTCTGTGCTTGTAAACTTGTTTTGTTAGCAAAACATACACCCTTTATAGCCTGGGGTTTTTTTCTTTTGTTGGTTGTTTTTTTTTTATCTTTTAGGATAGGTAATGAGAAATGCACTTTCTGGTCTTTAAACACAATTTAAATTTCATTGTAGTAACTGTTAAAAATGTAGACTATCTTGTTTGTGCTACAGTATTACAGCAGAGTAGATAAGTCCTTTTTAATTTTCACTAGAGAAAGGGAGGACTGAATCATGAGGCTTTCATGTATTGCTCTACTGAGATGCCTCCAGTGCTTAGATAAATGGAGTATAGCATTCAGCTACAGTCAAAACATATAAACAAGTATTTCTTTCAGAGCGTCCCAAGTTTGAGGGAAGATAAGTCCTCCTATGCCTCGTGTAGCTCTTAGCATTAAAAAGCACTCAGCCAAAGCTCTTCATCCTTGGGGCTCAGATCTTTAGGGAGCGAGCAGATGGCCATACGCAGAAATGTTCTTGATGTATCTGGGTGTAGGCTGAGAAATTGGATTTTGCTTAGTTTATCTTTGTAGGACACTGTGAGGGCTGCAGACAAAAGAAGTGATTATTGCTTCCTTAGAGCTGAAATCATGGTGCTGTGTTCTCCCTGAAACAGTTTATGCCATCTCAAGCTCCAAAATCCAGAAAAGAGAGCAGAGTTCTCTCTAACAGTTTTAGAGTAAATGCTGCTGGTGAAGAAGAAAACAACCACAAACACCACTTTTGTCTGTGAAAGTGCTTTTCTGTTCACCTTTTAGTATTTCATTCTCAACTGACCTCACTGTGCCTAATAAATCTGTGTATTATTCCAAATATAGCCAACAAAAGACTGTAAACCAAGATCATATGAATGTTCATTGCCATTATTTTTTTTAATTGATTAAAGGATAGACTCAAATTTCTAAACATTTCCACAAAATCAGTACTGAATGTTCCTTACAGGTAATGTTTTTATCTGATTGCTCTGCTTCATTCTAGAGCCTGGTTTTGTGCTCCTTAGTCACATAAGCAGTGCTATTTAAAAAACAGACTTATTTATCTAAGTAGGGTAAGCAGTGTTGTTTTAGCTAAGACCGGACAAGTCACGGCTGGTTTTTTGCACAATAGAGCTCCAAGATGAAGCCTTTATAAGAATACATTTATGATTGCATTTGCCCTCTGGAGTGGTCAAATCATGACGGATAACACATTAATGTGTGTTCAGTCTTTCCTTGGACATCATTGCTTTTAATGCTTGAGTTAAGAATAAGTAAAATATGAGTAAAAATCTCACAAGGTTTGTTGACAGATGTGTATTTCTCAACGAAAAATTAAATTATCGTGTTTCTGAAGCCATTTTTACTGTAAACCCCTACTGGCAATAGGAAATGGGTTGTTTTAAATGTAATCTTTGAATATTTTTTTATGTGTGAAATTGTAGTCTGAGAAGCAAAACTATTTAATGGGAAAAATTTCATACATGCAATTGCTAATCAAATCTCTCTTCAACAGCAAAGCATTTTTCAAATCCAGTGAAATTTTCTAATCGACTGCCTAGTGCTAGCGCCCACACACAGAGCCCTTGCCATGCCAACTCTTATAGCTACGGTCAATGTAGTGAAGACACCCACATAGCAGCAGCTGCTGCTATCCTGAACCTTTCCACCCGCTGCAGGGAAGCAGCAGAGATCCTCTCCAACAAACCACAGAGTCTGTCTGCCAAGGTAGGGTAGTCCAAGAACCTGGAGGGTGTGCTAGCTACTGAACTGTGCGAATAAACTGTCTTTCATGTTAGTGACTGCATTAAATCCCCCAAAAGGAGGCTTCTGTTTGCATGCTCTTTTGAAGAGAGGCAGAGAAAAATAATCAGTAATGCGGTGACCAGTTCTGATAAAACTAAATAAATGGCAGGAATTATGTTGTTAATTCTTTTCATAACTGAGCCCTAATTACAAGGGGGGAGTTTTCTGGGAGGGAAAAAGAAAAAGGTTATTTGAAATCCAGCAACACTCTCTGGTGGATAATGAGTAAGATCTGTTTTAAGAGGGAATTTTTCCCCCTCTGAAACCTGCCATTAGTGATCATTTTGGAGACTGATTTTAAAAAAAAAATCATATGATTAATCAAGGGGATATTTTGCTAGCAATGGAACAGAACTACCTATGGAGTCTGTTGTGCTTGGAGCTCCGAACAATTTGGCAAGGTGGAGAGGGGGGAAATAACAACTGACTTTGGTAAAATTCCCCTTTCTGCTGGCAAGAGTAGAGAATCAGGCCCACTGCGTTTGGAGATAGATAATTTGGGCAAGTCTGTCATAATGGAAAGCTGCCTAATTTTTTAGATGTTTGTGTGGCTTTTGTGTTTTGGTTTCTGCTCTGCGTTTCCTCACAGATCTTTATGATTTACAAATGGTGATGTGTGTGCAATGGGCCTTATTTTCTGTGCCATTACATAGTATTATAATGTTGATGAAAATAGACAAGATTTTCTTCTGGTGACAGTGGGAGCACTGTTTTTTATTATTTGCATTAAAGTCACACATGTTCCACTGAAATGAAACTTTTGAAAGCTCTTTGTAGATAAGAGGGAGTCATTAGAAGAACCTGAGGAGAAATCATTGGGGAGAGAAAAGAGGTGCATTTGTCAAAACACAGCCTAGCAGGCGTGCTTCTGCTGTAGGACTCTGACTCGTGATGTTTGCTCCAAAAGACAGATGACAGTTTCTTCCACAAGTCAGTGTCGCTCTACCTTATCTCTCCCTTATCTGAGCCTCGCAAGGCTCAGTATGGCTGGAGGTGGCTTCCACAGCTGATGATCTACATTTTGGTTGAATGTTCACTCACCATTGCTAGGATGTTAGCTATTATTTTTTGGGTAGAACCATTCATTCTGCCACCAGCAAAACACCTTGTTAGGTATTCTGATGACGTGTTAGGCTGCCCCAAACTGAAGGGGCACAGCGTCCTTCCTGCACACAGCCGGGAGTGCAAGGCAGCTGCTGTAGGTGCTGCAGCGACACTGGCTCCTCAGTGGAGGAAGCCAGCCCAAGCTGCTGCTGGTCTGTGCGCATCTCCCCGAGGCAAAGGAACAGAGAGGGGTCGCTTTTATGGGTTCTGGAAGGCTTTTTATTCCAGAGGGCCCAGGGACGAAAGAACAGCGAAAATAGCTGGGGTCCAGGGTTTCATACTCAAGGGAAAGGGGCAGAGAGAAGGGAAACAACCAATGGGATACAGCGGAGGGAGTGGAACAATGGGAACTACAACCAATGGGGATAACACAGAGGCGGGCGCTAGAATAGGGAAGCAATGGGGTGTCGAACTGGGGAGAACTTTCTAGAGGCAGGCAGTGTCTTTATTCATTGGTGCCACCCTCGGATCTGCCCTCTAGGCTATCCTCTGTCTCTTGATGTTCCCACTGCTGGAGGGCTAATACTTGATTGGCATTAGACTGCCACAGCCCATCGGGGGGCTGGGTGACCGCAACATTCTGAGCTTCGTGCTTTGCAGAGTGGTATCCCGTACTTTGCTGCTTTTGATTTCCACTTATGTGTGGAATTTTGGATATTAAAATCAATGTTGGGAGATGCCACAGGGTGAACTTTTTAGAGTACGTCCACATGCATTCCCTGTAACTCAGATATTATCTGTCCCAAAGATTGCTCATAGAACTTTTCCTCATGACAGATCGATCCTTGATATCTGCTGTAAAAAACCTCCTTCCATCAGTCTTTAACAGAGACTTCTTCTAGTAGGCAAATGGAAACTGATGCCAATGGTTGGATTAAATTGCAGCAGCAGCCTTTGGCTGACCTCAGCAATAGACCTTTGTTGCCAGAGAAGAGCAGTAAAGGGACCAGGCATAACCCAAAGATTTTCTCCTATGTACCTGCTTCACAGTTGCCAAATCATGGGGAAGGATTGAATAGAAGGGAGCATAATAGTAATGATACAGAGGGGCACTTGGGGCACATAGCTTACTCCTTTTTCACAGCCAGGAATCCAGCCTAGAAGAAAATCACCTGCCTACCTTGCTATCTGCCTGCCTCCACTTTTGCCAGACTTTCTGGAGGGCATACTGATACCAAACATCTGACAAAAGAATCAGAATTAGGTTCTGGCCAAAACACAGACAAGTAAGCCCCAAACAGATTTGGTGTCCAAAAGTACACAAAACATATTTTTATTTGGTTTTGGATATTTATTACTTTGATCATACAGGATTCAAACCAAAAAAATTGTGGCATTAAGTTGCCAGACTCTCTTCTATGAAGACAGTTTCTAATTTTAAAATATGGAACAATAAAATAAGGCTATTTTTAGAGAGACTGATGCCTTAGGTTTTAGCTTTTACATTTTTCAAATTCTGTATTCCTAGTGTGTAACTCTGAAGTGTCTTGTAGCCTGTGAGCTGCTGTTCTCTCATGCTAAGATAAACATAACAAAGCCTCTCCAGGCTTGCTCTTCAAGGACACCCAGACCGTCCTAGGCCAAAATGTGTAAACCAGCATCTTGGGCGGGAGGGGGGAAGCTGGGGGGCGGTTACATCATTAGCTAAAGTTTAATTGGCGAATTTATGCTGATATATAAATGGACCAAACCTATAACAGTGTGAAGAACTTGTGATGTATCGTCCATCTTGAGTGTAGCCTTTGGCCTGCCCAGGGTGTACCTCTGAAGGCCTTTCGAATAAATATCCACCTTTATTCCCTTACCCCTGTCTAGTCTCTGTTTCCAGGTTGGCCTTTTTAGCCATCAAGACTACTAACTATTTATCAGTGTTTCTGATTTTTTTTGTGGCTGGTTGTGGCCACAAATGTAAATGTATAATTGCTAGAATATCTTACAAATTTTTAGATTATAAAAACCCCCTTCTTGAGACTTTATCTGTATTTGAACTCAAATAATGCAATGCATTACTACAGAGTTAATGATTTCCTTTTTCTACTCAGCAGCACATACATTCAACACGTTTGAAAACACCTGTGTGGAGTGGCTGTGTTCAGAGCCCCACAGTTTCATGCATCTCAGCCCTGCCCTTTTTGTTCCTTTTTCTAAGAAAACCTGATTAGCATCGTCCATACTTTAGCAGATCAAAGCTCCTGACATGTAGAGGTGTTTGCTCTTCTTTGAGTGTCAGGCAGCCTCCCGGCATTCCAAGCCTTGGTTCTTTACAGATGGGAGGCTGTGTGGTGGTAGAACAAGGATATATGAGACTGCAGAGGACTTCCTAGGCTTGCTGTAAATACTTTTCCAATAGTACAATTGTCAGAGATGTAAAAATATTGTGCTTCTAAGTTTTAAAATCAGAATTAAAAGTTCAAACATTTCAAGCAAGTGGTATTTTCTTGTATTTACTCAAGGCATGCATATGTCGCCTTGCTTAAACAAGTGGGGAAAACAACGAAATGCTTTTTAGCATAAGTGTGTTCCCAAGTATTTTCTTTTTTATTTCTGCCTCTTAAAATTTATTTCTTGCCCCCCCAAAGCATTGTCCCTCTCTTAGAAAGAGTTGGAATTAAGCCCGTGAATATTCACAACTTTCCTGTATATAGAGATAACACTTAAATGAAAAAGAAAATGCATTTTATAAAATAGTTCCAAATTTCAATAATTTAATGGACATTCAAATATGTATCTCTCATTCTCTACATATCAGTTCAAAAGAGAGAGTTCCATACAACAAAAGAGAAAGAGAAGCGTAGCAAGGATAGAGAAGTCACATTACGCAGTATCAGTACCACTGGCAAGAAAAACTTCCAAAGAGACCTTACGTTCAAGGTGATCTGACAAATATCCAAAATTTAAAAATATTAATTTAAAAATTAAGCCATTAAAAGAATACATTTATTCTGAAATGAGCAGTAAATGAATCTTAAATCTTCTCTATGAATTATCTATCGGTTGCATACAAAATAGTAAGATCATCAGATACCTTGATAATACAGTTTTCAAAATAATTAATACCACATTAATGTTGCACTGTCTGAGCCATTCAGCCTGGGACTGCAGTAAACTCTTCCCCTGAATATAATCCCAACCAGCCAATTCTCATGAAGTCAGTACCCCAAGCCAGTCTCCTGGCTGTATTTGATTTGCAGTTTATGCAGCTTCATTCAGCTCCCACTGAAGTCACCAGAAAAGTTCCCCTAGGAGGCTTAGCTTGCAGTTTCTAGCACTGTGTAAGGATCCACATCATCATAACTTCCGGGGTTCTCCCCTATTTACAGCCCTCACCACACACATTTCAGTGAGATGCAAGCAATAGTTTATCCCCATCACTACTGCTTGCCAAACATTTTGTTGACTGTTTTGGTGGTTTTCCCACCTGTTTAGACAAAATGGCATATGCACACTATGACTTGAAAGAAAACAACAAAAAAAAAAAATAAAATCACACTTGCTAAAAATGTTTAAAGTTCAAATTCTGGTTTTGAACAAAATTGTGTCATCTTTCCATTCTTGGATATTGATGATGGTGAAAATGGCATCTATTATTTTAAAAATGTAGTTAGCACTCGGCATGTTTGTCAGGCAGTACTTTACTCCAAATACCTTAAAGCCTAAATACAGGATGAAAAATCATCCAAGAGCATCACTAGGTACCGTCCTGTAACACTGCTGTGCATACTGCTCTCTGAGTACCTTCTTGGCTAGCTTTTTTTAATTTGTGAACTGCTCTGGGCTTAAATTGTGACTCCATTTTTGTTTCAGATGTTGTTGGGCTGCAACAAGTTTTCTCATTTTGACCCAAATTAGTACTTTAATTTTCTGCAGAAGTACTCAATTGCTTAAATAAGTGTGAAGAATGGAGGACGCGGTGCATGTGCTTTTGTTGGCTGGGAATAGAAAAGATTGCACTCTTTTGGATCAACTTGCATTAAGAATATTATTCATACACATGGCAAGATACGAATCTCATTTACTCCCAGTACCAGAACTTAAGAGCTCTTTTGAGCTTTCCAAACCAGACTGAACTGATAGCGGGAGTGCAGAATCACTGATCACGTTGTTTCTTTGGACTTGCTTAGCATTAAGCTCCATGGCTGATGCCAGCCAAAGGATACATGCACTCCCTTATATGTCACGACACAATCTCCCTGATGTCACAGGTTTGAAATAAGATCCGCGCAGACACAATAATTTACTCTTTCTGATCCAGCTGAGATAAAGCTTAACTCGTAATCATTACTGGAGACACACTGGAGAGTATTAAATGTTGTGAGTGATCAGATGGACCAAAAGCATTTGAAAAAATCCAGGAGAAATTTGACACAAAAAACTAACATCCTTTATTGTCCTAGATGTTGCAATTCAATTCTGAGGACAAGACCTAATTAAGTGCTAGAAAATATTTCCTAATATTTATGTCATAAGATAAATGGGGTTGAAAAAGATTGACTTTATGGTACAAAGCAGTTGGAGACTATACAGACCGGGATTTTTTTGTTTACATATTTATATTAGTCTTCATTTTTGGTAATAAATACTATTTGTACCTTTTCTTTTCACTGGAATAAAGAAAATGTGCTCCAATCATTTTTCTTTCATTTTTTTATTCTGGAATCCTTTTACCAGCTGCTTGTAAAAGACAGAGGGGGGCATTAGACTGTCACTGATGAGGTAGTAGGTAAGAAGTACCTTGAATTTAATTACTGTGTGTATCCTCTCACACTCATTGATTTTTCTTCATTGCTTCAGTGGATATTTTTCTGGTTTACACCAGTGCAAATGTTAATGTGAGTAAGATCAAAATCAGGCTGCAGAGATTTACACAGCTTAAAACAAATATAAGTTAGGAAATAAAAAGATACATTTGCATCTTTGTTTTGCTTACAGTTTTAAGGAATAATCAGAACAGTTTACATTGTTTTGGTAGCTATATTTTAAAAATGTCATGATAAATGGATAAATATAGGCCTGTTCACACATGCACTAGAGTCAACAGTAATAAGATCTTGCCTTCAGCGAGGCGAACACAGCCTTTACAAGCCTGAGCTAAGCATAGTAAGTGCCATTTTCTGTCAGCATGTCAGAGCACTGCTCTAGCATTTTTTCCCATTTGCCACTTTTGTCTTTTTAGTTCCATTTTAAAATTAATGTAAAAATAAATGCGGTACAGCAAGCAAAGGAGACATATTGAGAGGAGGGTGGGATCAGAGTAGGAATGCAAACTGGAGCAATAACTCCGACTTCCCTCTTTTTGCTCTGCCATTTGGAGTTTGCTAGGAAGGCACCAATGCAATAGCTCTTTCATACCATTCTGAATAAAAAGCCATGCTGTAAATGTGTGATCCATCCTGCAGTGGGCAAAGGGGGATATTTTTCCCATGACTTTATTTAATTGTTGTGTGCATCTGTGAGCTCACTTAAATCCCATCTGCACACTACTTCACAAACACACAACCCAGCCTTCCCTGATCAGAATTAGGTACGTGTTGGACAACCCAACTTCTACATGATTTCAGGCAAGTGTTGAGAAAGCTTTAAATATCCATGTTATTACATTTTCTGCTTATCAGTCAGAGCTCCTTGTGGAGGCTATTGGTATCTCTTTCTCAGAGAGAACGATTTTCTGATATTATTCTATGTCAAGTTGCATTGAGAAGGGGACCTTGATTGTTTTTGGTCCTTTTTGTTGTTGTTGTTGCCTTCTGAGTAGTTGATATTTTGTCAGTGACAGAGAATCTGCACTATTTATGGGTTTTGCACTATAAAACTACTGCAGCCCAGTCACATGGCTTCCTTTCCTAAGCCATCTGTCACAGAGGTCTGGAATTTTATGTGAATGTTGGTTGTGCAGACTTACCCCAAGTTTTTTTATTATGAAAAATGTCAGCAACTACAATATTTAGCATTTTACTTTACATTGGTCATTAAACTTGATTACTGTAGCTCTGTTTCATTGCTATAGTTACATATCAACTATGAAGCCAAAAAACACTGGGGCGATCATGGCAGAGCTGTATTGTCAGATCCTGGAGTGTGTGCTTGGCAATGATATAGTTAATATCTTGGATTTTGTAACTAAGGTTTATTAATGCTGGTATAAAAATGTATTTGATATTATGCAGATGGCATAAGATGTTGTGGTTACTAAGTTATTATCCAGGATAAGCTGCACTGTCAAATTCAGGGCTTAAAACTATCACAGGAGATTAAACTATTTACTAAAAAGGGGCATAAAGATATAACCAAAGCATCTTAGTATGAACATATTAGAAGTGTATTTACTTCCCATAAATATAATAAAACATCTCTCTCTTTAAGCTGTATGATTGAAAATGTGAACTTGGCTGTGCGGGAGAAGCAAACATAAGAGGTGCCTGAGTTTCTGAACCAGGGACAAGCAGATGGCTTGGTGGTGCTTCTGTCTAGGTGGGCATCTGTGTCAGGCTCATGGATGCAAAAGGGAGTCATGCTCGCTCAGTGAGGAGAGGTCGTTGGGCCCTAAATTGTCATCTTCCACCAATGTTTTCCTTCTTATTCAGAAGATTTAATCAATTCCATTTTACCTTTAAATGAGTGATCACTGGCAGTGGTAGAAGACAAGGCTGCATGAAGGAAGCTCAGTCCAACCAGGGTGGCCATGTCACACTTTCAGCACAGGGGAAGAACTCTCTGTTTCACCACAACTCTTCTTAAGATCCTCCAGCTAGCATGTTTCACTGCCCTATCTTTAACAATTAAATGGTTGACTAATCATCAAACTCCAGGAATATTTAATGGAAAGAAAGAGAAGGGGAGTCCTGCCAATGTCTTCCTGAGGAAGAGGTCTAAGAAAGACAGAAAAACTTGCCCACTGGACATACCTGTCTCTTTTCTGTTTACAACACAACATCTAGGTGATTCACTTACACTGTGAGTTTCCTATTATTTTACTCAAGGTAGGAAATCTTGGTTTATACAACTGTCTCCTAGAGTTACACAGCACCAAACACATCTACCCCAGATTCTCAAGTCTTATCCAAGCTTTGTGGTGATGCAAATTAAAAATAGTAGTGATGACAATAACAGGAAGACAATGAGCAGTGTTAATTGCAGTATTCTCTGTAGATCTCTGACATTGCTCTTTATCTGCATAGTCTTTGAATGGTCTCCACTTTATTCAGGGCAGATACTGGATAGTCCTCTAGAAGCCACCTTTCATCTCTTCCCCTACTTGACTTCAGTAAATGTTAGCAATTGCAAGGATTAGTCTTCTATTCATCCCTATATAGAAAATATGTCAATATGCAGCCTAGCATATTGAGCATGAGGGGAAAGTTGTTACATTAGTTGTTGCTAACGCAAGTTGCACTTTCAGCAGCTTTTTATCACTGCAAGAAGAGGAGTTTGTCCTCTTTTTCTGTGATCAAACAGCATAAGGCAAAACAGTGAAGTTTCCTTCCCTTTGTTCTTGTACAGCCAAGCAGCATTTGCCCCTTTTTGTGAGCAGGAGAGCTTCTCCCAGAGTGGAAAGAGAGGTTGAGTCTCTCCCCAGTCTGCACACACCTCTGCAATTAGAGGCTGCTCTTTGCTGTACTTCCCAGGAAGAAAAGGCTTTGTTAACTCAGGCAGAACGTCTCCATCAAGGAGAACCTCCTCAAGATCCTCCTGTACCTCTCAGTCTAGTGGTGTCAGTGCAGACCTGTGCCTTCGTGGCCTGGTCAAATTATGATAAAGGTTCTATGTTATTTCAAGTGATGTAGAAAATGCTAGTGAAAATTTCTCCCACTGTGCTACTTTTAGACGTATTTCTTTCCCCCTCCTTCTCCCCCCCATGATGCAGATGTTGTAATGTTTCCAGGGTGTGGGGGGAAGGGAGGATATGTAATAGTAATGCTGTTGATGACCTAAACAATGCATTAATGCTTTTAACTGTGAATTGGGGTCATAGTTCTCTGTAAGAGTGAAAAGATCAAGAAGATTTAAAGCTAAACTTTTTTTAAATAAAACTAGATTTAGGGTGTATAGGTTATGGTTTAGCTGCATCTTATTTAAATTCTACTTACTATGTTTAAGCTGAGATGCAGGAATACCATTACTGAAGCTACTCTTAAGTCTGCCTAAGGGTTGGACATTAACTGACATAAATCGAAAAGCTGGGTTTAGATTCAGATAAATTTAAATAAAAGCGTGCATTTATATTTATCCTTTAAAAGCACCACATGGTTATTTTACAGCCTTACCGTGTCCATATCTAAACATGTCTCTATTTCCTGTTGCATGTCAGGGAGCTGAGATAGAAGTGGATGAAAATGGCACTCTGGATTTGAGCATGAAAAAGAATCGAAGCCAAGACAAAGTTATGCCTCTCACTTCTTCCAGCACAGCACTTCCCACTCCTTCCTCTTCTCCTTTCAAAGCAAGCAGCATTTTGGTAAATGCAGCCTTCTACCAGGCACTTTGTGAACAGGAAGGCTGGGATACACCAATCAACTACAGCAAGACCCATGGCAGGAAAGAAGAAGAAAAAGAGGTATTTTTTCAGTTTCTGAGTGACTTTTTCCCTTGCATGAGAGACCCTATGATAGTCTTTGGGACCATCTAGTACAGTTTAAAGGGAATCAGTTTCCACAGGTAGAGGCTTGTGAACATTGAGCTGGTTTTAATGGTCTCTTGGATGTGATATAAAAAAACCCCATTACTCACTTTGAAAAATCTTGCTTTCAGAGCCTACTTGTTAATGTCTGTAAGTCTCTAAGATAAGGGAAACAAAGGTATCCATCATTAGAGACTGCTTTTTAAATTTTATTCCTAATAGCTCAGTCCAGTAACACAGACACCCAAATGGACTACCAATCACAAGGGAAAAAAAGATAAACAAAATAAAAATAACCCAAACAAATAAAGTCAAACCAAGACAGTTGTCTCATGCTGAAACAAAAAGCAATTTTTCCGTACCAACTCTTCAGACTTCTAGATAACTTGCTATGTAAGCATTTAAACACATGCTTAAAACCTTGCCTGTAATATTCTTTCACTGGAAAACTTTTTATTTTATATACTGCAAGAAATTTCTACCAGTGAGTCTTAGATGTCCAACTTGCAACTTCTGCAACCAATCTTCTGAAGTGTCACTTCCAACACAACAATTGTCTTGATTTTGGTTTTGTTTCTGTTTTGCTCTTTCATATCTGCTCTTGACAACAAGGCAGCATAGTCTACTATGGCCTTTCCTTCTTATTCTTCTACTTTGCCAGCAAGTTCGATTTTATTTTTTTCCTCTTGAGCCTGACTTTCAGGATATGGACTGCTTTCATTTTTCTTAAAATCAGGAAGGGACCACCAGATCTTTAAAAGGCTGATTAGATAAAAGCCTATGCTACAGCTTTCAGAAACAGACTAAAAGATGTCCCAGTTGGACGGTTTTATACAATTAACTCCCTGTTTGGCTTTATATATCAAATAATAGAATTTGACCATTATATTTATCATGAAATTAACTTTTGTTCAAATATCAAATCTGAGACTTCAAGAAGACATAGATGGGGCAAAGCTGTTTACGATTGAGGTTAGATGATCCAGGCCTCCAATTCAAAAATCACCTGGAATTAAAAGATAATTCAGTTGTGTGAGGAAAAAAATCTGTCAGCACTGGGTAGTCTGTTGCAATGTGTCCACTGAAAAAGCTTGCATTTCTTGGAGGCTGGGTTGCCTTGAAACCTTCGCAGTCTCCTCTTTGGGGCTAATGATGGCCCTTACCTCACCAATGACAGAACAATCCGTGTACCAGGGTTTTGGAGGTTTGACACGAGGCAGGAGGCTGAGGGCTCAGGCCATTCCCCATTCATGCTGCACGATGAGCAAGCATATCCAGCTTTGAGAGGACCGCCCTGCTGCTGAGATCAAGAGGTGTCACAGACTTGGCAGGGGACCTGTTGTGTCACTCCTCCTCCCTGCTGCCACCACAGCTCAGCAAAAGAGCCAAGACAGGAGCACCTCCCCATCCCCCCCAGTCCCTGCCTGACTTTCACAAGGCTATGATGGGTGTCTGCATGTCTCCCTGTCCCTTTCCAGCACAGGGAGTTTGAGGCAACTAAACTGCCCAACAGGACATAATGGTCCAATGCACTCCAGTGCTGGTGCCTTTGCACTCGGCGCTTTGACACTGTGCATTTTGTCCCTAATTGAGGATCTGGCCCCAGATCTCTGCTGCGAGATTTTGCTGTCCCAGGGCACCTTGATATGTCCAGTGATGTCAGGGCCAGAGGCTCTGTTTTCAAAATCAAAGACTGGCAGTTAGCCTTATGCAAAGAAAATGACTGATTATATCTATTTCTAATTCATTGTTATCTGGTTCATATGCACAACAGTTGCTTAATTTTGGTGGTAATTTCCAGAAAATATTGTCTCTCTCTCTCTCAGCAAAATAGCCTGTCCAGATGCCCCCTTAAAAAAAAAAATCTGAATTTGGAAAAAGCTCAAAATCTCTCCAAAAGGAAAGCGCTGAGAAATAACTAGAGCTGTCAGTTAGTTCAACTGTCAGTTCTCCAAAGATTTCAGGGCTTAAAAATGTTAAAAGTGCCAGATGCTATTATCTGTTATTCATGTTACCATTATGTTCTGGTCTTTGCTGAAATCAATATAAACTTCCATCTGTACATTAACGGAGTATCATTGCTTGCTTTCTTTCTGTAGTGTGTGTGCGTGAATACACACATGCTCTTTGTAGGAAATAGTGGTGCTTGGACCAATTGGGCTGGTTCCGATTTTTCTTTTAGTCTGAAATTCTTTAGATTTTTAATAGCATTTAACTATAAATCCATTCAAATGGAAAAGGAAAAATTATACGTACAGTTGGGCTTGACTAGCTGTGACGATCATCACCCAACATACCAGAAAGAGAGAAGTGCTAAAGGTGTTTTCCCAAAGGATTGTCTCTCCTTCTAAAGATAAATAGCTGGAGAAGGACACAAGCCAAGACATGACACTCTGCTCTTAGTCTTAAGTGCAGAGGATCAAAAAGCATTTGTTCCTTATTTCTGACCTGCTTTGTTTCAGACAGATGCAACCCCTTTTGGGCCACGTGTAGTGATGTAAGGTTCTAGAAAGGCAGAGTTTGTTTGCCTACATTTCCTTTCCACTGTCCTGCTTTAGAGCTTCTGCTTATCTGAAGATTTTATGCTGCTTGAATAACACCAAGTGTTCCTCAAGGAACTAAGACAGTGCTGAAGAAGCCACCAGTTTAAATGTCTATACACCTCCCTCACTCCTGGGAAACATACTAAGGGATGTTAACTAGGAAAAAAACTGTATAAAATTGTCGATGTTTCTGTATATATATGTGTGTATAGCTTTACTTTAAAAAAATTACAAAGCTAAATAACTCAGTTCAGGAAATTCACCATTAAGATTTGAAAAAAACCTAATTATTTGAAGATAGAAAATGAAAATACTGCAATTCTTAACCCTCTACTATCAGTTATACTGGTGGCTGTAGGTGTACTCATGTCAGTCTTCACCACAAATCTTATTTTTATTAAATGACTCAGTGAAACGAAACTGTGAACTGCAATACTGTAGCATTTTGTCAAGCCTTGGTGTACATAATTCTCCATCAGTCTGCTCTGTGCAGCAGGTATCAGACAGTGACATGACGAATAACTCACATACACACACACACACAAGTTTCTGGTCCATCACCAGCAAAAGATCAGGAGATATCTTTCATTTAAAACAAAGAGCACAAGTTACACATACGAAAACACTAACATATCCTGCAGCATAAACAGTTATGGCTACCCTGGTGTCCTGCAGGTCACATCCTCAGGTACGTGACTCAGACCAAGGTCACAGTGGAGTGCTAGAGGGCTCTTTTCACCACCCCTTACTCCAGGTTGCTCTCAGAAGAAGTGGAAGAGGCTGATGTATGCCTGGTTGAGATACATGGGATCCAGGCAAGGCATGCTTTAAATTTTTAGAAACACACCTCAATTCAGTGATGCAGATGTAGCCTGGCAGAGTTAGCCATTAGACAGAAAACTGATAAACCAGCCTCCTTTAACCTCCATTGAATTAAGTGGAAACCATTTTATCTGTGTTTTTTGAAGTTATTTTGACATCTGATCCCTTCCAGCTGGCAACAGGGGGTTACCATCTTGTTGTTTCTTTGGGGAGCTTTCAATTTTACAGTGACTTATATCAGTGATGATCCCTGCTGGCATGTGACAGTAAGAAAGGTAGGTCAGAACTTGTGGACAGAAGTAGTCAGGAATTCAAATTCCCATTCTGCAGCTTTGAGTGGCAAAATCACCCCTATATGCCACTGGGACCTAGATTTAACCCAGCTTTGGAAAAGTGTCTTTGATTTTTCTTTATTCTTGAACAAAGCTGACACCATTTTTCCACTTTTGTATTTTAGCATTTTAGTTTCCATGTTTGGAGGACTTTCAATCATTTATTATTTCTGTACTGACATTTTATCAAGAAGTTTTGTAGTTGCTAATTTTCTGTGTTGCTCCTTTTCTGAAGTTCTCCTTCAGAAATATAATTCCCAAAGCCTGAAATATATGAGAGTTTTTCTATTTATTTAAAATAATTACTCATTAATTACTGTGAAAGAGTGTTTAGTAAAGCTGAATATATGTATTTTTGCTTTCTATATTTGTAGCAGATTAGATTATTCCCAAACAAATTAACCCCACAAATGTGGTTGCAAAAATCAGTAGTAATTGATGCAGCAATAATATGGCATCGTTTCTATATGTATGTGTAGTGTGAGTTACAGCAGGCAGTAGGTAGCCAGTAGCAGAAAGCAGAAGGAAGTCATATTGAGGATCCAGCCTCCAAACAGGCAAAGATGAGCTGCCAGAATTGAGGACCATATGGAAGCTTTATCAGAAGAAACACCCCTGCAGAGCTTACAAGACCCAGTAGGCAGAAACTCCATTTTCAGTCCAGATTCGACTCAGCCCTGCACTCTGTGTTAACAGCTCTGCAGACACCCCTGCTCCTCTGTCCTGGCACGTCTGTCAGCTGCACAAGCCCAGAGCATCCACGGCACCAGCCTCGTGAGTTTAGCAGAGGCTGGGACCTTCCCCTCTCAACCACAGGCAGCAGTTTCTGTTCCTACAGATGGTAATCTCTGGGAAATACCTGAATATTGGAATGGAATCACAAAACCAACATGAAGTCCAAGAAGGGATTGATAGAGGTCCGATAATTGATACTATAAGCTTTGGAGGATTCTCAAATGATTAAATAGTTATGGAGCATCTCTTCAAAAAGAAAATACCTATCTTTCATAAAGATAATAATAATTGAAGGCACTAAGCCTCAAAACAGTATAAACCAAGCTATTTTGAAGTGATCAAAGACTTTTCAGAAAACAAAAAGTAATTTCCTTCCAGGACTTCAAGTTTCCAAGATGCCTTCCCAAGGGAGTGAATGCTCATGATTCACACCATCCACCAAACAGCATGGTAGCAGTGATGATTTTGATCTACAAATAGTAGAAATCAAGAACTACTCTTAGCAGCCTGCTGTTACAAAAATTCAAAGTCATTTTGTTCTTTATGATTTTTTTTTAACAAGAATCAGCTCTTTGGATAAGATAAAAAGACATTCCATTCCACAGACCTAAAAAGCTTTGCATTTACACTTGCTTATGTAAAATAGTACATTTTTACATTTATGATTGCAGTTTTGTAATTTATGATTGCAATAGTCACCATTTCAACTGTATTCAAAAGTCAGCAAAGTACTCACACAGAAAATAAAAAGAACATAACTGCTGAAGTCTTGTTTGGCTCTACCAACAACCACTTTTATTTTCTCTGTGTACTTTTCTTTGGCCTTTATCATCATCTTATAAAACAAACCCAAATTTCTCCTATATACGGCTTAAACCTGCATCTGTCTTCAGAAATATTTACACAACATTTTTAAAAGTCTACCCGTAAGAACCTGAAACTATGATGTACTAAACTTTCTTAAATTCTCTCCATCATCTCTTTTTGATTTCTTTCTCTTTTTTTTTTTAAGTTTTACAAGAGGTTCTCTTCTTGCCATGGCAAATTATTTCTTGAATGTGTGGGAGGACTTGAAGAGAGAAACCTTTTGTCACATTCTCATCTAATATTTCAGAAAGATCCAGTGAGCTCTCCAGAAAACATGGAGGAAAAGAAGTATCCAGGAGATGTCTCCATACCGAGTCCTAAACCCAAGCTCCATTCAAGAGATCTCAAAAAGGAACTCATCACGTGAGTCACAAAAAATGCTGCATTTTCCTCTGCCCTGGTAAAGACTGTGCTCCTGTTCTGAGTTCTGGTTTGAAGTAGATTTGCAGGAGCTGAGCAGGGGGACTTTCACAATTCACTGCACGTGGTTAGTTCCACATCATGGGTATGTAGACATGAGGTTTGGAGCTGTCACAAGCCAGGGTATGCCTGGGGGTCTGGATAGATCAGTGACTGAATTTCTACTGGGTGCTTTATTCCTCAGATAGATAGGTAACAAGTGGGCAACAGCTCCTTCTACAAAACACACAGTTTCATTACATGCTACAGATTGGCACTGCTAATGCTTAAATAAATAAGCTTTAATTGAGCAATTGTCATTATAGATCCATTGCTTAGAGCTTGTGTAGAAGCTCAGGATTTCTCAGACAGACAACATGCAGGCTTCATAAAAAGACAAAATACAAGACAGAAAGTGCCATGGGGTTTTCCAACCTGTAGGAAATATGTTTAAGTCCTTCATCTGCTTCCTTCCAAGCAGAATTAGTTATTCAGTCCTGCTGAAAACCCAGTGGTTGTACAAATCCACGCTCTGAGAGTATAGGCTAATACTCTCTTTTCCCAAGTACTGAGATGCACTCTCTCTGTCTTAAGTTCCAAAACTTTGCTATCTAGAATTGCAAGTGCATTCTGTTAAATCTGTCTGCATACAACAGCTTGTTTCAGTTAAGAATTGTTCACTAAAGTTGTCCCAAGCAGCTCATAACACAAGTCACTTTTTAAAAATCTCATCTAGGCTCTTCACAAAATCCTTTTCGGTTCATGTCAACATCATTTTGATATCAACACAGAGTTTTCACTGTAATAGTCAACTAGGACTCAGCAATCATTTATAGCACTTTTCTTTTTGTCCCAAACCAGAGCAGGTCTCTCTGAACAAGTGTGGTCCGTATCACCGAATGATGATACCCATAATATATCGCTGCAGGCTCACCCACAAATAAACTAGTCACATCCCTCCAACTTGTGTCCTGCTCTCCAGACTCAGTGGCACTGAAGCAGTTAGAGCTGCCTCTGTCTCTAGAATTTACATTTCCCTGGGGCAAGCTGCTGTGAAGAGCGATTCTTTCCCCTCATGTCATGCAGTCTGCATGTTGTCTACTCACCACATTATATCTGCAGTTGTAGTTCATGACCTAAATTGCTACAGGTCAGGTTGTTTTGCCTCTTCTTCTAAAACAAATGCATACAAAAATCACTGAGACTTTATTTGCTGAAGACTAATGGCTTTTCTTTTGTAATATCTATTCCTTTGTGATACTGACCTGTTTTGAGATGCCTGTAGAGTAGTTTTCCACTCTCCTAAATAATAACACCAGAGTATTTACTAGGGCAATGGTGAGCTTACAGTGGTTGTACTCTATTATGTTCAGTGAGTAGAGATAGGTATCTAAAATGTAGTAGTGCTGAAAATTAAATAAGGAATAGTTTTAATTTATCAGAAGAATCCATAGACAATATAGGGATCAGACTACATTCCTGTGATCCCACTGAGCTCAGAAATTGTACTGAAAAATTCAGTACAGTTAGCTCCATCATGAGGAAGCTTTTAAAATGACATAAGCACTTGCAGAGAAAAATTTTTGAACGTGGTTAGCGCAGTTACAGTGAACTACTGTATGAATACCACCGTCTAGCATGTGCTTTCTATTTTTCCATGTTAATTCTGTTGCCCATAACGGCATCACTCAGGTTGAAATGAGCTGTGAAAATGAGGCTGATGTCTTCCTAAGCCTTTTTTACAGATTTGAAAAACTTCCTAGCATTCTACCAGCTCAGAGAAAATAGCCAGGTGAGCATCTCAGGCACCCCTTTTTCATTAGCACGGAACACTAGCTAACAGTTTTTGTACAGCATCTGCTTGCCCTTTTTATCCACATTCCCAGTGAAAGAAAAACAGTACTTTACAAGGAAACTCTGCAGGGTTGGTGTTAGACTGTTCTAAAGAAGTGCACAAAGATATTTAATTCACCTCCTGCTCCATGCACAAATTGCATTTCTTGGTATCTTTGCCGTTTTGCAGAGGATTGTATCCCAGTTTGATAAATGAGTTCAGTGTTACAACTGAAGAAGGGCTGAGGAAAAACAGAAGCTACAACATCTTCTCCAGTCTGAGCGTACCTCCATCTCTTGATTCAAATGAGTATATCTGTTCTGTTAAATGTACAGCATTGTCTTGGTTCCAGCCAGGACAGGGTTAATTTTTGCAGTAACCAAGAGGTGGCATGGCTGGGACCTGGAGGGTATTCTATAACCTCACCCAGGGAGGTTTTCCTCCCATTCGAGTAAGCTTGGCAAAGGGAGTGGTTGGGTAACACCAGTATCGAGCCAGGGTAGCATAGCACTGGTTCTGAGCAATCATTTGCCTATCTTGTACACTTTCTCACGGATATTTTTGCTGTTTCCATTTATTTTGTCATCTCATTGCTGTTTCCAGTAAATTTTTCTTATCTCAAGATGTGATTTTCACCTTTTATGCCTCCAATTCTCCTCTCCAACCTGCCGCAGGGGAAGGAGGAAGGAGGGGGCGAGCAAGAGGCCTATGGTTTGAGAGTCTTGGTGGGAACACTAACTTGGAGAGTACCATTCCTAAACCACAACAACCACCTTTGTATCACTTCTCAGTTCAGCTGAGAAACATCTTGAGAAAGTTCTGCGCTCTTTCTGAACTTCAGCTGTGTGATATTGACATGCTTGCTGTTCTGCAAGCAACCCTTCTCACTTGTATCAGTAAATAAAGACTGGATGTGTTTCTAAAGAAGGTGCCTTATTTTAGTCAGAAGTGAAAGGAATTATTTTGGATATTACTGTTTTCTGGCCTATGTTATACTGGAGGTCAGATCAGAAACTTGAGCTCTAACATTTTTGAATTGCTGTCAAAATTTTGTACCAATAATGAAACAGACTTTTTAAGAACCCACTTTGTAACCAAAATACCTATGCAAAGGTAACCCTACATAGATAAAAAAATAAGGTTTTGAATTATTTGCATGGTGGAAATAGGAGAAATTCTTTCCATCTGTGCTTCAAGTAATAATTAAAATATAGAAGTGAAGTTTTTCTAGTTTTCTGCAGTGTCGTGACAATGTTGAAATGTGTAATGATGAATGTGATTGCCCTTAGGATCATTACGTAATTCACTGCAGAGTATAGTGAGCTATGTGGTGTATTAAATATACTCTAATTTCTCATTGCTTCTTCTTTGCATAGCTGTCCAACTCCAGGATGTGACGGTAGCGGTCATGTAACAGGAAACTATGCCTCACACCGCAGGTAAGAAACAACAGGAAGCCTAAAACAGGAAATAGAGCTACTTTTAGCTCTTGTCATCTTTGAAACTTTTTATACTAACCATGGATAAGTATTCAAAAGCCATTTGCAGAGAATAATCCACAGAGCAATGTGGCTGTTTTCTCCTGGTTTTGGTATATTTGTGAAGGTCTGGACTTTATACACTGATGCTGAGTTAAGCAGCATATGCTTATTACTGTCACTGCATTTCTTAGCTGAGACCTGCAGATCAGTCATTTAGTAAAGTTTGCATTTCCCTGAGTGTACAAGCATTCTCTATACAGATGCTATAGCATGTGATTATAAATGAAGTTTCTGCATATCTCTCTATGAATGGCTTTGAGATTCATAGATCTGCTATTACAACCTGAGGATGTTAAATGTCTTCCTCAAAATAGCCTTCTGTCAACCTAGGGTTTGAAACAATATTTTCCTGCTTTTCCCTTGGGAGCAAAATGGAAGTGTTTTCTGCCTTCTACCAACCATGTGGACCAGATTCTCTAGCTGTCCTTCATATATGAAACATAAAGGATGGATTCTGTGTACCACTGCCCCCCCTGTAGCAAGGCTTTACAGGGGCTAGAAACATTTGTCCCTAACTATATACATTTTTTAAGTGACTTAAGAACCACAGCCTTATATTTGCTGCTCCTTCTTTGCCAAGAACAAATATTTGAAGGTATAATTTTAACTAATATAAGTCATAGATTGTCTGTATGTTGCTGTTTTGATAAAAATAAATGCTTTGGTTTAGTGAAATATTTCACATCAGGTTTTCCTTTCAGTGTTTCTGGGTGCCCATTAGCTGACAAGACATTGAAATCCCTTATGGCTGCTAACTCTCAGGAGCTCAAGTAAGTATTGACAATAGCACAAATGTTACTGTTTTTTTATCTTCAACAAACATGTTCCCAGCATTATTGAAGTTGTATATTTGAATTGCTCTGAGTGTTATCAAACCTTTGTCTGAAAAGTGAAGTGAATTGGTTTTAAAGCTTTTGAGTGAAATAAAGTTTACTCTTCTCCATTTGCCTTTCTTAATTTTTCATTAATTAATTAACCCCTTCATTTTCATTAATTAATCAGGACCTCGGGGGAAAAAAATTGTAAACACTAGGAAAGATGCAGTTTTCTCAGTATTCCTGAATCAGAGAGGAATAGAAGATATCTAATATGTTAGACTGATCTGGCAAATAACTGATCCAGATAGAATTAATTGGAATTATTTAGTTAGAAATAAATCTAGTTAGGATAAATCTAAAAATAAGACCAGAATACCTGCAAAGCCTTTTTTATTATTCACTACCCTATACTATGAGTTTAATGTCACTGAAGCAGACATCAAGTCATATGATTTTGTGCTGGCATAATTCTCACCATGAAATGTCACTTACAAAAGGACTGTGCAGGCTCTGCTATATAGACAGATGTATAGGGACATATGAATATTTCAAAAATCTGTAGTCAAGAGAGGTACTGGCAACCAGTCATCTAGTTATTGAATTGGCTTTGTCAATAAGGATGTGGGGAAAAGGAAAGGATAATTAGACTTCTTTCATAGCTTTCCCTCTGCAACTTGTAAATTGGATCCCATAATAGATGGCTTGGAAAAACTCATGAATGCATGTAAAAAGGGGAGAACCCCGTGACTGTCCTTTCTGTCCTTTAGGTTCATCCCTATTCCAGATAGAAGAAAATAAAGTCTGATCATGGCACTATTTTCCTTTCTTAATGGTATTAATAGCAGAAGTGACTGGATTTGGGCTTGGCTCAGTGTTTGGCTTCCCCAGATCGAGTGGTAGTGGTGTTATTCCCTAGCCTTACAACTTAAATTATAATTGAAATGCTGAAATGATGGTAGCTAGGAAGTTGAATGTACAGGAGATGCATCAAAAAGGCAAAGAAAGACCATTTATATAGGCAGCTGTCCAAAGCAGTTCACAAAGCCAGTAGGTAAACTGGCACACTGGCACAATGCTTCATGTTTAGACATCCCTGATCCTCAAAGGTATAAAAATTTAGGTTTAGTTTGTTTTAAAAGAGCAGAACGGTTAGCAAGGAACTGACTTGCAAAAATGCTGACAAATTTGAAGTCATTTGCTGAGTCATATATATTTGTCCCTGCTTTTATTGGCTTTCTGCCACACAAAGACACTCACACAAATATTTTGAATAGTTGCTCCTCATGCATCACCACCCACCCCACACCCCCCTCGTCAG